>PYSP01000558.1:0-13128 GCA_003049395.1 Pseudohalonectria lignicola | reverse complement strand
TAACCCTAACCCTAACCCTAACCCTAACCCTAACCCTAACCCTAACCCTAACCCTAACCCTAACCCTAACCCTAACCCTGTAAAATAAATTAAAGATGCAGGGTCGGAAGTCCCCTCAGACGGAAAATCATATATTGTAGTCTGCTCGAGCGTTGAGAATTGACTGTTGAAGGTGGTGCGTTGTTTTAGATGACTTCACTTTTTGGGGTGTCGACAAGGGGGTCCTTTGACTTATTAGGAGACTTATAATCCTCACATCATTCCCTCTCGGCGGTATCAGTTGTCGTTGTGTTACTTGTAGGCTTAGCCTCAGCCCTCCTTTTTGCTTTCCACATCTATCCATACTAGACAAGCCCAAGGTGACTGTCGCGAACGAGCGGCTGGGTACTTGGCTGTGGGGACCCCAGAGTGGGTGTTACATGTGTGGACCGCAGAGAATTAGGAGCGGAGAGCACAATGGATTTACACTTCACCATCAGCCATGACTTCGTCCCCGTTTTGTCCCTGCCCGTCTGATGATGCCATTCGCAATCCACGGATATCCCAGGCGAGGAATTCCACCGATACAGCGGCCCAAGAGCCCAGACGCCACGCTCGGGAGTCTAGCCAAATCCATCTGCCAAATAAGGCTTCCATTGAAGCTCCTGTAATAATTACCTACTCTGACCAAAGCTAATCGAGCCAAGTCGTCGACTTACTCCCAGAACCTCAAAGGGCGATCATGACTGGCGAATCCACACCCACCTAACTGAGAGGTCGGTAGTAAATTATTCTCCTGTCGGGTCAATTGCGTTTCACGTTCCTCTAATTATACCAGGTTAGCCGACCTTCAAGGGCACCTCTGTTCATTATAGTAGCGTGCCACGTGCGGGCATTAATTACCAAGTGGTCGATCCTATGAGATCAGAGGTATGTAAGGAATTAATTGCCTCCCTTATCTCTCCATGATGCACTCTATGATATATGTAGTCTCTTCGAGGTAGATGCGTGATCGGCCCCTCCTTACGTGACATCCCCCCTTAGACGGCTGGCCCTTTCTCCGTCCCGCTTGTTGCAGACCTTTATCAGCACTTTAACCGTCCATTCACCCTACTTATCCAATATGCATAATATAAATGAGCAATCTCTCTTACGACACAACCTACAGGGCCTTATTGATCGACCGCGACAGCGACCAAATGGCGCCCTATCTTCGCACCACATGTATTCTCTGACAAAAGCACATCGGACTTTGTTGTCTTCTCGTGAATGGTACGCCCGCTTGTTTCGCCATTTTGAGGACGACATGGCCTTTCTGGTGACCGGTGCGGCCGGATTCATTGGCTATCACTTGTGCCAAACCCTTCTCACGCGGGGCGAGGAAGTCGTCGGCATCGACAATCTCAACAACTATTACGATGTGGAGTTGAAGAAGGCGCGGCTGGCGCGGCTGGAAGGCAAGCCTGGCTTTTCCTTCCACCACCTCGATATTTCCGACTCAGAAGCGATGAAGACATTCGCCGCCGCCCACTCCGACATCACTCATATCACCAACTTGGCGGCGCAGGCCGGGGTGCGTCATTCGCTCTCCCACCCGCGAGACTACGTCACTGCCAATCTCATTGGTTTTCTGGAGGTCCTGGAGCTGGCACGCCACCTGCCCAACCTTAAGCACTTGGCCTATGCCAGCTCATCGTCGGTTTATGGCGCCAACACCAAACTGCCCTTTTCGGTGGACGACCGGGTGGACAGGCCAGTGTCGCTTTACGCCGCCTCGAAGAAGGCCAATGAGATGATGGCCCATGCATACAGCCATCTGTACGGAATCCCCACTACGGGCCTGCGTTTTTTCACCGTTTATGGACCGTGGGGACGTCCTGATATGGCCGCCTACATCTTTACGAAAGCCATCATGGCGGGCGAACCGATCGAGGTCTTCAATAATGGCGACATGCATCGCGACTTCACCTATATCGACGACATCGTCTCCGGCGTGGTCGCCTGCTTGGATCACCCGCCCCAACCCAACCATGGTGCACCACACAGGGTGTATAATATCGGCAATCACCACAGCGAGAACCTTATGGATTTTATCGCCATCCTTGAAAGTGCTTGCGGGCGGAAGGCCGAAATTAAGTTCGGACCGATGCAGCCGGGCGACGTCAAAGATACATATGCCGACATCGAGGCAACGACGCGCGATTTCGGTTTCCATCCCTCCACCCCCATTGCCGTCGGCCTTCCCAAATTCGTGAACTGGTACCGCGCTTACCATCAGGTTTGACATGACCAAAAACCCGGTCATTTCCGTCATTGGCATGGGCTATGTCGGCTTGCCCCTGGCTGTGGCGCTGGCTGGACACTTCGATGTGGTCGGATTCGATATCGGCAAAAGTCGCATCGCGGAACTTAAGACGGGCTACGACCGCACCAACGAGCTTGAATCGGAACGGCTCAAAGCCAGTACGTTGAAGCTTACGGATATCGCCGCCGACATGAAAAACTCGGACGTCTTCATCGTCGCCGTGCCGACCCCGGTGGACTACCGCAACGAGCCGGATTTGTCGCAAGTGATGAGCGCCTGCCGCACCTTGGGATCGGTCATCGGCAAGGGCGCCACCATTGTTATTGAAAGCACCGTCTATCCCGGCGTGACCGAGGATTTGTGCGGGCCGGCGTTGGAACATGCCTCAGGGCTGACCTGCGGGGTCGATTTCTTCCTCGGCTACTCACCCGAGCGCATCAACCCCGGCGATCGCGAGCACACTGTGGACAAGATCACGAAGGTAATCGCGGGACAGACGCCACCCGTCACCGAACTCCTGGCCGAGATCTACGGCAAGGTGACGTCGGGCGACGTTTTCCTCGCCGCCAGCATCAAAGCGGCGGAAGCCGCCAAAGTAATCGAGAATGCCCAACGCGATATCAACATCGCCTTCATCAACGAAGTGACGATAATCTTCAACCGGTTGGGGTTGTCGGTTCACGATGTACTGGACGCTTCGGCCACCAAATGGAATTTCTTGCCTTTTCGCCCCGGCTTGGTGGGCGGACATTGTATCGGCGTGGACCCTTATTACCTAGTGCGCTGCGCCATTGATAATGGTTATACTCCGAAAATCATTCTCTCCGGACGCCACGTCAATGATCACATGGGTCAATATATCGCCGACGGAATCGCAGACCGCCTGTCCCAAGAGGCGCGGGTGCTGGTGCTGGGCCTGACCTTTAAAGAGAATGTGCCGGATTTGCGCAATTCCAAGGTGATCGATGTCGTTTATGGCCTGCGCCGGCGCGGTCTTCATGTCGATGTCTACGACGGATTGGCTGACGCGACCGAAGCCAATCACGAATATGGCATTGTGTTGACAGCCTGCATCGCCGAGGCCCGTGGCTATGATGCCCTGGTCGGGGCCGTAGCACACGATGCGTATGCGAATTTTGGCGCCGATGAATTCAGCCGCCTGGTGAAGCAGGGCGGCTTGGTCGCGGACATCAAGGGGATGTGGCGCAAGACAATCCTGCCTGTGGGGATGGAACGCTGGTCTCTTTAATAAAGTGTCGCCACTAGCCCAGAACCAACTCAGTTACCGACGGCGGCACCGCACTGGACTTCACATTCGAGCTAGGCCTCAGCTTCGGACACAGATCCCCACGCGGGAGTGCCTCCACAACACCCGCATAGACCACATCATCTTCTCACGCATTATGGAGATGGAGGAGGCACCCCTGGAGTTGCCACCGGGCATCATCTCGCTAGGATATGCGCTGCCTCCGCGAAGAGGCTCACGTGCATGACTGTCACCTTCCTCACGAAGCCTAACGGTTCTAACGGACAGTGGTGCTACTACCCCGAGGACATTGCGGTTGGCACACCGATCGGAGTCAGTGGGGCATATTCTTCCACGACAAATCTACATGAGGGAGCCAGATACTGGGTAACCAGAATGGAAGCCACCGGCAAAACCATGCAGATATCCGTCCGACTCATTAACCCTGATTTCTTTCCCCCTATAGATGGTTCTTGATAGTTGGTGATTACACGCCTGGATAGGTAATTAATAGATAATAATGGCGAGGTAAAAACATACGGAAGCCAGCAAGGGGGATTGATGGATCAAGCTGGCTCTGTTGCACCATGCTTTAAACAAGAGGCCACATTCCAGGGCAAGCAACAGTAGCTCAAAAAAAGGAGTCTCTCTCACATCCACTTAGTCTCTCGGCCTCGACGACGATGGATGGAAATTGCATCCCCACGACTCAAGGCAAGTGGAGAACATAAATCTGGCAGTTGTCATTGATACGAAAGCCGGGCGTCACCTCGACGCCTGAGAAATGTAACCCCTTGATATGTTGATTCACTAGCGGCAGTTATCATTCTACCAGGCTGGACGAGAGAGGGGTGATGCTTTAGCAGTCGTGGTCGGTCACTCACACACTCGATGAATCGACCTACCACCGCGCCAGATTGCGAGGACTGAGGGTGGATCACGAGAACCACGGAAAGAGAGCGCACCGCGACATTCGATTCCTCCTGTGTTGTTGTGGGCAGATTCTTGGAAACCAAAGAGGGATCATAGGAGAGTTCGTAGAATGGATGGGCTGTTCCGGTTATATACTAATTACCAGTTATGGTAGGGCCCTTACGGTGTGGCTGTTTGCAGTAATCCGTAGTCTCAGTGGCTCATACCACATGCTGTCACGAAGTACCGCACTGAGCTGCTGAGCCTACCTATGCTTGTTTTCTCTCTGGTTATGAGATCTGTTCCTAGGTGTTATTCCCTCGCCCCCTTCCCAGCTTCCAGGCTCCCCCTTTTGGCGACGAGGCCTTGGAAGTCCTCGGCTTACAGCACGTAACGGAAATGCGGGTTCTGTTTCTAGGATCAGCTATCATGGTCATAGTGGTAGAAGTCATCCAAATCCCAGGAAGAGCAAACAAACGCACCTCGAAACCAGTCAGGTCAACAGCAGTGTTATCAAGAACTTGTGCAGCGCCGCCCGAGTTGGCATCGGCGAGCGTGGCTGAGGCCTAGTCTCTCTCCTTATTCTGACGAACCAGCAGCAGCCGCAGCGCAATAGTGACGAATACCTGAGAGACGGAGCAGACGAGGGTCAGGGTGGTGCTAGTCTGGTAAGTGGGCTTTTCCCTGTCTAGGAAGGCGTGCGGTCCGATGGCGTTGCCGATGCAGTAGGCGGCGAAGACGATGGCGGTGGCGGTGAAGCGTTTAGTATAACCGCCCAGGTTAGTGGCGGTCATCTGCATAGCGACCACCAGCGAAGCGACGTAGGCGCCGACGATGTAGCAGCCGAAGAGCACACCTATGATGGAGTGGGTGCGATCCATCTTCCGCATCATACTGGTGCTGATGACAGTCGGGATAAGATAGACTGCCATGACGATGGTCCTGGTGTTCTTGACTCTGGAGGCTATGAAGGTACCCGACAGGATCCAGAAGACCTGGAACGCTCCCATTAGGATACCAAGGGCGGTTGTGCGGATACAGTCGTTCACCACGCCCTTGATGATAAGCTTGCTAAATTGGCAAACTGTGAGAGCTGCCGAGCCCGGGGCCGGTTAGTGATAAGTTAAAAAAAAACGTAGCAAATCTCCCCAGTCATCAAGACTCAGCTAACCAAGGTAGGGGGGGTTTGGGTCAATTATCTGGGCGGGAAATGAGACTCGGCTTCCACTTACACCTCCGTTAATGGTTTCGTTCAAGAGCATAAACAGGGTCAAGAGCCGCCTAACCTGAGCATCAGCAAAGACTTCTTTGACCAGTCCGTCCGACCCTCCCCCGACCAATGAGGATGGCTTCTCCTAGAGACTAAAGCGCTTCGCCTCGATGATAAGGAAGAAGAGTATGAGGATGCCCCAGAGTACGGTCACGCCACCGCACAGCAGGAAGATGGCTTTCCAAACTGCGAAGCCCTTAATCTGGCCGATTCCGTAGCTGAGTATGCCATCCACCATGGCGCCGATTCCATTGCAACTGTAGAAGACACAAAGAGAGGCGTAATCGCACTCTGAAAAAACACCAAGCATGAACCAACAGGTCGCCATGCCGGGAAAGTTGGAAGCCGCCGCTGTTATCATCAGGATCGAGCCCCACGCGATCACACAACCCGATATTACCTTGGCTATTCTCGTCTTCTGGGCCAGGTAGCTCATGGATACTCGGCGGAGAGGTAAGCTAGGTAGAAAATCGAGGCGAACCAGCTGTATTCGTCCTGGTTGATGTCGGTATCGGTGAAAAGGTCGAACACCGCCGCGTGGGAGAGAGCTTGTTTGTTGATGTCCTTTTTTTTTCCCAAACAAGTCGTCCATCGTCAGTCTTGTCTCAGGCACAGGCCATCGATCAATCAATACCGAGATATACTTACAGAGTAATTACCCCAGATACACAGAGTAGAGACCAGGAGGGAATTCTCAGTGTCATTGTCACTCACACTGAAGAACGTACGTGCCCGTGAGTAGCGGCAACACAACGAGATCAACGTTGCGGATGACACGCCTGACGGCAGCCCTGTCCTCCAAGGGATCCTATGTAAGGGCCTAGCATAGGGATCCCCAAAGACTAGGCCTTGAAGATTGTATTAATGTTCTACGAGGAGAGGAACAAACTACATGACATGGGAAGGGAGATTTCCCTCCTTAATATACTCGTTCACTCCGGTGAGTGCGCTTTCCGCTCCTCTCCTTGCCTCCGTCAACGGACACGTTGTCCTTCGGATCTGCCCCCTAGTACGGGTCATTCACAGATCGATGACCCCCTTAACCACTTCCGGCGCGGGGCCCCAAGATATCGTGCGGGGCTCTCAGTATGGCGTGTGAACTGTTGACTCATGGGCTTTTTTGTGCGGCTCCTTGACGCCGCATTAATTCATGACAGGGCCAGCATGCTGGCCCTCTGACATCCTAGACATATTCATGGCTCAGGTTGTTCTCGTGCAGGAACACCTCAGTGGCATCCAGGTGCCGAACATCAGCATCGGTGAACCTTCCATGCTCCCGTTCCTTGATGCTGACAATGTCATCACCCTTGTTGGATTCGGTCGTGATCTTGATCTCTTCCATAGCGATGGTGTCGGCGGCAGAAGGAGTCTGGAAAGTGAAAGTATTACAGGACTCGGGAGTCAGGAGTCAGGACTCGGGTCGTTCATAGCGGGTGACTAGGCTCACTCTCGCGAGTTCAGCGAGGACGCATACAGGCTAGCAGCTGAGCCTAAGGAGTTGCTCTGGGTGTCGGTGCCAGGCATGTCGATCTCTACGATCGTGTCGAGCTCATCACGTTCGACAAGCTCACCGGTTTCTTCCGCGACGCGAGAACCTCGTTGGGTCAGTCGGGAACTTAAGCTGCGCAAAGTATGATTCTAATTCAGGGTTCTCTGCTCTCTGTCAGGCCTGTCATCGGGCTAGATGGGGTGCGCAGCTTGAGGTTGATGTGACGGGTACTACGGGACTTTTGATATACTCCCTTTTATCCTAAGCGGTACTCTTGCTTTCGTAGATAATAATCGTCGTCTCTTGCACTTTATACTCTAGACTTAGACTCACAGCCTAATCCCTTATGTAACTGCCCCCAAAACTTATCTTCGGCGCTGCTGTGGTGTCAGCATGGACTATAGCGAGTTTAACACGGCCGACTCTGTCAGGTCTTTCCTCCAGGCCCTTAAGACCACGGGCATCACCCGCCTCGATACTGCGCTGCGCTACCCGCCCACTAACCCCGGACGCTCGGAGGAACTCTTAGGCGAAGCGGACACCGCCGCTGCCGGCCAGTTCTCCATCGACACCAAGGTGATGACGCAGATGCAGTGCGGCAAGGGGACTCTCAGCGAGGAGAAGATCCTGGACAACGTGGAGAACAGCCTGACGATGCGCAAGGCAGCGAGCGTGAATGTGCTATACATCCACCGGTCAGACCCTACCACGCCCTTGGAGGAGTAGGTGCGGATTTTTGACAAGCATGTGAATAAGGGGCATTGCAAGCAGGTCAGCCTCCCTCTAATTATTTATCCTTTCATTCTTATTTCTCAAGTAATTACGGAACCCTGCGTAAACTCAAACGACTCGTTGTGTTGCCACCGCTATAATAATTAGCGATCATTTAAGTCTCTAGTCTAAATGACCGTCAATCATTTAGATCTCTGGCTGAAAGTAATGATTTTAACCTACCGATTCCTTAGATCAAGTAACCACTTGGTTAATCCGTGTCTTTCAGGTCTTGTGTGGGGTTGACGGAAGGAGCATAAATGAACTCCTCTTAAGGAGCTTTAACATATGCGATATGATAGAGTCCGCTCCAGCCAAAGACCAGACCATCTAATCTTCGGCCGGATCTCCTCGTTGCTTTCAGCCTCGGTTCCCATTATTCCCTGCCTTCCACTACATTCTTTATGGTAGGATGTATAAATCCCCGTAATTCGAACATTAACCGCTACTACTACCACCAGTACTACTCACTCTATCCCTAGATCACTCTCTTTATCTTACTTCCACGCTCAGAAAACATGGTAGTAATCAGCCCTAGCGGACAAACAGAACGACCCCCTTTCTGGAATCTCAATCTGCCCCAGGCTCAGTGAACAAAGGAGTGTCCCATCTTCCTGCAGGGTTTGCCTCAGAAGGGCATGGACATGCTCACGCTGACGGATGAAGAATTTCGAGCGAAGAGGCTCGTAATGGATTGGGCGGATGCAAAGGAGATCATCAACACTCAGAGGATAAACCGATTCAAGCGACTACCGTCGCATCTGCGACGATACAAAGCCTTCCGGTTCGAGCTCAACGGAACACATGGAGGTGTCATGCCCTTTGTGCTCCAGACAAGACTACAGTGGAAGCAACCGTTCACGGCAAGAGGGGCGCCGTTCCAGTTCGACGACGACTATAAGATTCTCTATAACGACTGGCCCTACGAAGTCGGCAGCGACATCGCCCACCTCGTCGTCTGGACCAAGTTCACTCTAGAGGAGGATCCAGAGACCACATTGCTCTCGGATCGGGTAAACGCGCAAGTCGAGGAATTCGTCACGCAGACATTTCGGGCAAGACTCCCCGACGGCCATTTAAGACGATCCCTTTTTTCGTCTCTCTCTCTCTCTTTCTTTCCTTCCCTTTTTCTTTCTCCCTCTTCTGTCTCTCTCCCCCTTCGCTAATAATAATAACGCTTGATACGGTATAATTAATAGGTGGTATGGTGGAGGAACACGGCCGATCTAAAGTCTGTCCACGGGCTGGAGCACTTTCACATGATGCTGTACTGCCCTGATCGTGATTTCTTGCGGAAAATTACGAAGGGCGATATTCCCCAGGTTCTACGGATGGATCATGGGATTGAGGTTAAACCAGTAGGGATGGACACTTAACTAAGGCTATTAAGGAAAGAGAGAAATTTGAGTTCTGATAATATCCCTCTCGAGAACGCCGTCACACATGAAAATCCGCCCGAGTCCAGAGTCCCGGATAACCATCATATCAGGGTACTACCCTACTTGGACATCGTTCCCCGTACTGTTCGGCAGTTCGCACGCAGGACCGAATATAATCAGTCAAACCGAAACAGTTCCTCCTCAATTGCCCCTTGCGCCAGGCATCGACTGCTTGCCTATCCATGAGACCGTATCAACCATCAGTCCCCGAAGCTGCAGCACCTAAGGTCCAGAATCCCAGTCGTCCATCACTGCTAGAAGGCCCGCTGCAGCCTTGTAGTTTGCCCAGGAAACCCAACTCGGCGCCACCCTGACCGCCATAGCAGGTCGCCCACGACAAATATCGAGGCTGGCTTAGCTCTGTGAGGAGGCTCCAGTTGGTGACCCAGGAAGGGACGACGGCGGCCGTCATTGCCACCAGATGCCTCTAGGGCCAAGCGGGCCAAGCAAGCCAAGCAGACCAAGCAGGCCAAGAGGGGGATCAAGACGGGCGACTGTACGGTCGAAGGCCCCAGCCTAGGTGGGACGAGTCCTCTACAGGGCCCAGCCAGATCAACGTCCTCACCGAGTCCTTGTAGATGTCCTCCATCAGCTGAACCTGAGAGGAACGCTCCGCCAGGCCCTGCTGGTTGATGCATATCCGGTCGATTCAGAACCACTCCGGGACCATATCACAGCCCCATTGCTCTGAGTCTCTCTGAGACTGAGAGAGCCTTTGCAGCCGTCTGATTGCTTGAGCTAGGTTGATAGTCATGCAGAGCCGCACGCCATCGCATGAAATGACCTCGCTCGCCTCAGGCAGAGCCCAGCAGTAGGGAGGTGCCTAGTAGGGAGGTGCATCATCGAAGGATTTGAGGCGTAGCGAGACAGCTAGCGTGTTGCCGCCCCTGGTAGCATCGAGACAGAGCAGCCGCATGGTCCTTGGCTTGGCAAGAGCGCCGTAGAGGCTGACAAGACCAGCCATTGTCGCCAGGCCATCGTCATCATGGCCGACCTCCACGGCATGGGCAGGAACCTGTGGGACCCCGTTCAGGTCTTCGCCACCTTCCCGGCCAAAACGCCCTTTCGCCCAGACGCTGACCACTCATCCGGAGGTTGGGGTTGAGTACCGACACGCTGGCCAAGCTGGCCAGCTACCCAGACGACTGGCCCGAGTTGAGTTGCATTGCCGGGTTGTTTGCAGGGTCCAAGTCGAAGTCTCATCGGATTGAGGAACCCGTTGCTGCCTCGAAGCGGATCTAGACGGCCTGGACTTCTGGACGACCTATGCGGCGGAGACGTTCAAGGCATAGCCCAAGATCTCTCCTGTCGGCGGGGTCAACACGGACCAGCAGCTGATGGGGGGCTACGTCCACGCCAATGCCATCCAGATGTGGCATGCCACTTCGACATGTGGCATGGCAAAGTCGTAAGTTGTGTGCTGCAGGGACAAAGGCAAGGCGAATGTGCTTGGCGGGTGCGTGTAGGCGGCGATGTACGCTTTTGCCGAGAAGATTGTGGAATTTGGACGAGATCTTTCGGGGGCGATAAGGGAAGGAGAGAGGGATAGGGGAGGGCGTCGTCTCATCATGGCACCAGGAATGGAAGAAGCGGAATACATTCGACCGATCGGTCCTCCCGTCCTACCGTAAACCTTTGGAAGTCTGGGAAGCCGGGATGCCTTGATGTCTTACGAACTTATTGCGTCCAAGAGCAGCCTCGACGCCCTGCCATTTGCGATGTCGCACATGGCCTGCAATTGTCCAAAGCAGTCAGTATCATCCAGCTCAAGTCACCAAGGGAGAGAGAAAGCAGAGTACGAAAAAGAAAAAGAAAAAGAGAGCATTCACCTGTATCGCCTCCTTCTCCTCGGCATCCATATCTCCCCTATCAATCCGCATCCTCATGTTCTCCATAATCTCCTCCCTGCCCCTCCCGTTGACGAAGACGACATAGCGGAGACCGGGGAACTTCTCCTCGTACTCGGCGTTTAGCCGGGCCAGCCGCGCGACCTGGTCCTCCCCTCCGCCTTGAAGCCTCGCCTGCTCGGTCCGGCTTTGCGCGCTGTCGACCTTCTTCTCACCTAGGCGTGGGTGCGAGCCGAGGATCCCGAGGAGCGGGGCGCGCGCCACGGCGTCGGAATGAACCGCCGACTGCACGGACAGGAGCGTGTCGCGGAGGGTGTCGATTAGCTCCCCGTAGGAGGAGAAGGTTATGGAGCGGATTGTAGGTACGGCAAGGGCGTGCAGATCCGTCGAGGGCTCGAATAGGAGGTCGAGGGTCGCGGTCAAGGAGGTGTCGTCGAGGGTTGGCAGTGCTGCGATTGAGGGCAGGGAGGGTACTTTTGCGTGGACCGAAGCTGGTAGTTTGCTGTCTCCAGCGGCTGGAGGAGGTGATGGGAGGGGGATGGAATCGGAAGTGGAGTACATCTCGTTGTTCTGCCGAAGTGATTGGGAAGCGTTCATGATGTCTTCGAGAGTGGCTATTATTGGCAAGTCGACTGGTTCTGGAATTTCGTGGTCATTAGATGAGGCTTCCTCGACGCAAGCTTGGTCTTATCGGGCGCGGGCCTATTGGTGGCGGCCAGCACTGTTGTTATCTTATCGTAACTTATCCCCCCAACCAGTAACTACATAACGTTCGATTAAGTGGCCTAACCCATTGTTCATAGACAAATGCGACGTCACGAATTTCACCCCCTCAAATTGCAAAATCTACCACTTTTCGGCGATAAGTTAGTTACATGTATTTCCAATTAGGCTTAACGCTCAAGAGGACACTTGGGAGGGCATTCGGGAGGTTCTTTGGGAGGGCATTCGGGAGGTTATTTGGGAGGGTATTTGGGAAGGCAACAGTAGAAGGGACTTACTTTGGTGATAGAATTAATGAAGATTGCTTAAAGCTAAGGCAAATCGGGAACATATTACGTGACCTATCGCCGAACGGGGGTGAAATTTGTGAGGTCGGACAAATGACGAGGAACAGAGATCACCTATCTACCCTCCAGCCACAAAGCGTCCATTGCCGCTCGGCCCTTAGCTAGCGCCTAAACAAACGGATGACCAAGCGTTAGACTAACGTATCGTGAGGCATTATTGTCATTAAATACCACTCTCCCAGTTCAGCCCAAAAAGCATTGGAGCTGATGTTTCGAAGATCAGATGGTCAGGCTACCAGTGACCAGCGGGTAGTGGCCAAGGCTATATGGACGACTGCCGCCGGCACTTGCACCATTGCGTAGTAATCTACATCGATCATCTATCTACAAAAGAAGCACCGAAGGCACTGTAAATACTCATAGTCGCAGTGCTCCCACTACGTCGCCCCTACTCTCGCCCCATTTGCCATGTCTGATATCCGGCTTAGCTTCAGGAGGGGTAGGTAGGCTCGATGCTCACTGTTCGGGAGGAGCTTTCACGTAAGTGTGACGATCAGAGTCTACTAGTACGGGGAGTACTAGTGGGCTTAATCAACGGGTTTGTGTTCGGGTACGAGTACGGCGAGACTTATACTGGGTGACTGTATTCTGAACGAATGGGTTTAGACAAGACTTAGTTGACTGGGTAGGCTGGGCTAGGTAGGCTGGGTCACTGGTGCTAGGGTTGCTGATCGGTCTCTCACGAGAAATGTGATGTATTATCAAGTTGACTACTGAAGATCTGTTGAAAAATGGAAGAATTGGATCAAGGGTAGGCTTGCCAAGTTTGCCAAGCCTTACTTACCCCTGACCTCAACAGT
>PYSP01000557.1:0-13140 GCA_003049395.1 Pseudohalonectria lignicola | reverse complement strand
CCCCCCCCTGGGTGCCATGACAAGTGCCGGGCACGAAAAGGTGAGTCTCTGTCCTCAGAGACATTGCTAGTTATATACATGTCAAGCCAGAAAATAGTGCTGTTTTCGATGACGAAGGAAAACGTGAAAAAGAGTGCCTTTCTAGGCCTTGTTACGGGCGCTCCTCTGGAGGGGAGGTGCAACGGTCCCAGTGCCTTCAACTCCGTTGCCCTCAGCAACTTTAATGGTCTCAGCAGCCTGAGGGTCCTCAGGGGCCTTTGTCAGCCCCCCTGGCTGCGGCTGCTTGCGTGGTCGGCCACGTTTGCGAGGTCCCGGCAGAAGGATNGGGCCTTTGTCAGCCCCCCTGGCTGCGGCTGCTTGCGTGGTCGGCCACGTTTGCGAGGTCCCGGCAGAAGGATAGGGGCCTCCGATGCCCGTCGAGACTCGGAGTCCTTCTGTGCTGCCTGGGCTGCTTTGCCGCGCCCTCGCTTAGTACCAGCCTGTAACGCTAAGGTGCTCTCTCGTCGAGCGTTGAACGCGTCGATGGCCTTTTAGGCGTGCTTGAGCTTCCAGGCATCCTCCCATGTATCGCCCGCAGGGCCATAGCCTTTCCAGCGCACCAAGTACCGCGTACGTATCCCGTGCTTAAGCTTGGTGTCTTTACGGTTAATAATGCGGTCAACCTCGTACGACGCTTGCCGTGCATCTCCGGGGTCGTCAGACTCGTTAACCTCGGGCGTGTACTCGATAGGGCCTAGCGGAGGTTATACGCGATCAAAGGGGTCGTCGTCGCAGTTGTACCGCGTAAGATGCTAAATGCTGATCACTGGGTGGATACGCGTCTATCCGTTATCGGGAAGCTCGAGCTCGTACGCCAGTGCCGACACTTTACGCTTGATCTTATACGGGCTTTAACGGCGAGGCATTTCCTTACCGGAAGAGATCCCTCCCTTAAGCTTATAAGCCTTACTTAAGGAGAGTTAAACCTTATCTTTAACGTCGTACTCCTCTTAACGGTAATTAATATCGTACCGTCGCTTCTATTCCGCTACTACCAGGTTTATAGTAAATTAAACTTCCCTCCGAAAGTGTTACCGTATGAAACGGAGTGTATTAAGTTCCTTAAGCAAGTTGTTCTAGCCGATGTTCTTAAGCCGATCCACCGGTCCGGGGATTTTAAATCCGAATAGATACTCGTGAGGAGATAGGCTTATAACTGTCGTAAGTGATTTATTAAGATTTTATTATAAAGAGGGGACGAGGTTAACCCAGGGCTCGTTAGGGAATTCTTAAATAAAGTGGCGTATCGCTATCTTTACGGTTTAATTCTTACGCTTAAACTGGCCGTTAACCTGGGGGTGGTAGGCGGTTATTATTTGTAAACGAGTGCGGAAGCTTTACCAGAAGGTAATCCAGAACTTAAAGGTAAACTTAAGGTCTCGATCGGAGATAATAGCCGTAAAGCAGGCCTAATCCGCTAATAAAAAGTAACGTGTTAATTATTATACCCAGTCCTTTACCTTATACTCCTCGTGGCCTGGGATTAATATAAACCACTTAAAGGTCTTATAAGTTACCGTTAATAACGCGTTAAACGACGAAAATTTCTTTATATATTAGGGAGTTTTTATAAAGGGTATAAGCGGGAGTCCGATTATAAAGTCGATAGTAATTATCCTTATAAGTTCGTTAGGTGCCTGAATAGGTTAAAGGGTGCCGATTAGGAGGCGGTTATCGATCTTATTAACGCCGTAAGAGTAGCATTTAATTAAGTAGGTATCGACTTACCGGCGTTTATAACGAAAATGGACGTTTTCTAAGGCCTTTAATATGCGGAGGCGGCTAAGGTAATGTTTATTATCGTAAGCGTCTCTTAAGAAGTCGTAGATAAGGTCCCGTAACATTATTAGGCGCTTATAGCTATTAGCGTCGCGGTTATATAATAGTTTATTTATAACGCGGAACGGGTGGCCGGGTTTAAAAGTATTAACGACGTCCTCGTTATCCTCAGGTGGCCCTTAACCTTACTTCGTAACTAAGTCGGTAATGATTTAACGGTAGCCCTTATCGGCCTTATAGCCTTTAATAAACCGTATCTTTATAACGTTATTTATTTTAACCTCCGAAAGGAACTGGATTAAGTCCTCCTCCTCCTTCGTCTTCTTTTAAACGGTAACGCTGGTAACGAGTCCTCCTGCGCTCTGAAACTCGTCCTCGTTCCAAAGGTCGTTAAGGATTAGGATATCCTCCTGTTAACGGGTGACGTTATCCGTAGCCGTAAGCAGACGGGAGAGAGCGTTAGGTATTAAGTTAAGGCGGCTTACTAGATAATGGACCTTTAAAAGGTAGGCGTTAAGGTAAATAAACGCGTTAATTAAACGTTTATTAGCTCGGTCCGTCGACGTCGTGTTTAGCGTTATCTTATTAACGATACCTTTAATAACCTCGTAATTTATTAAGACGATCACTCGATTTAGGTTATTAAAGTGTAATGTCGTTCGTAAGCGCTTATAGGCCTAGACTAAATATACCACTTTAAGCTCCGAGGGACCGTAATTAAGCTCAGCTTTCATCAGGTAACGATTAAGGAATATCACGGGCTTAATAACTATCGACGGAATTACCTCCTTTTTAACTGGGTTTTAAAAGACGCCGTCTTTAAGCTGGAAGATTATAACTCCGAATCCTCGCTTAAGACTACTATCTATTTAAAGGAATAGGAGGCGGTCGGGGTCGTAATAATATAACTGGAGCTCGTCGCAGATTATCTCTTATAGGGCCTTAAAGGAGAGCTCCTCGGCCTCCGTAGGCTTAAAGCGAGTAGACCGCGTATAAGCTTATCGCTTATTAACGTTACTTAAGAGTCTTAACTAGCCCGATTTCCGGCCCTCGGCTAGTAACTGAGTCTTACGGATCTGTAAAGGCTCGGTTAACTTAATATAATACGGGATTAAGGTTCTTAAGAACCCCGTTACGCTTAAGTACGTCTCCAGGGCTTTAAAAGTGTTAGGGAATTATAAATCACGGAACCCCTGGACGCGGGACTCTATCGTCGTTAAGCCTATAGCGTCGACGTAGAAGCTAAGGAGCTCGACGCTAAGGTAGCCGATAAACGACTTTAAGGGCGATAAAGCGATATTCTTCTCCTTAAATAGGCGGAATACTGTCTCTAAGTGCCGCCGGTAGTCTTTAAAAGAGTCGGAAAAGATGGTAATATCGTCGATAAATGCTCGAGCGTAGCGACGGTGGCTTAGCAAAAGGCGATTTATAAACCGCTAGGCGTACGTTAGGGAGTTACGGAAGCTTATTAAAGCCACCCGGGAGCGCTTAAGGCCTCGGTAGCTGACGATAGTGAACTTATCCCTATCGTCGGGGTGCACGGGGAACTGGAAGAAAAAGCTCGTAGTATCTATAAGCGTGATATACGTCTTACCACGCACCGCCTCTATAATATCCTATTAAAGGGGTAGGGGATATACGTCTGGAATCGCCGCTTTATTAAAAGGCCGTAAATCCACGACTATACGGCCCTTATCGACCCCGTACACTCGCCGGCGAACTACGAAGAGCGGAAATGCGAAGGGCGAGATATTCTTAAGCCATTCCAGCTACTGCTATTTATATATATCCTCGTGCTTCTCGTCGATAAAATCCTTATCCTTCCGGGACACCGGATACGGGCGATTTAAAAGGTTAGATATACTTTACCAGCCGTCGACGAGAGGAACCCGTATTTAATCCTCGAGGGGAATATCGATTAGTCCCTTATTCTCCTAAATATTAACCCGCTCGCAGATGTTAAGAAAGACTCGGGCTTTATAAGGCTTACCGTTATAAATCTTAACACCGAAGCGGCTCTGAATAAACGGCTCGTTCTCAGGGATCCTTAACCTAAAGTTAAAGGTTTTCTTTAAGACTTTAAGTAACGCCTCCTCGTTATAGAGTTAAGGAGCTTTATCGCTACCGTTATTACCGGCGCGGTCCGGTTATACTTATATAAAGGTATACTCGTCGTTACCGACGCGGTTAAGTGGTACTTTTACCGAGAGACGTTCGCTATCGTCGACGCGGTCGGGTAGTGAAGTTTACGTAATGTGGAACACTGCGTCAGAAAGGGAGTTAAAGAGAGCATTTCCGGAGACGTATTCGCTTTACTACTCACTTACCACCCGAACACGGATACTATATCACCCGATAATCCATTCACCCGCAGGTGGTGGTTATTAAGGTGACGGTTCTCCGCCGTCGTAGTCTTACGGTATACGAACTTAGCTCCCTTCTATACTACTTCTTCTCCCCGAGGGGTCTTTAGGACGGAGAGATTAAATTCTGCTCCCAGAGACGGGACTTAAGCCGTTAGTGGAAAGGTAAGTGCCTACGAGCCTATTAGGAGCCGGTTTAACTTAGTGGTTATCTCTTAAGGTCCAGCGGTGGTACCTAGTGTCGCCGCGGCCGCCGTTATACCGGCCGTAAGGATCTTAAGGGCGTTAAGGTAGTCGATTATTAAGTGAATTTAATCCACCGTCTTTTATACCGTTACCACGTACTCGTTACGGTTAATCTTAAGAGGCTTATTTAAGGTGTTATAAATAACGCAGATTTAATCCGTCTTATAGTCGATTACGGCATTTAGCGCTGCGGGGTGT
The DNA here is from genome assembly GCA_003049395.1 of Pseudohalonectria lignicola. Classification (NCBI taxonomy): domain Eukaryota; kingdom Fungi; phylum Ascomycota; class Sordariomycetes; order Magnaporthales; family Ophioceraceae; genus Pseudohalonectria; species Pseudohalonectria lignicola. Next base: position 8,515 of record PYSP01000557.1, on the reverse strand, counting down.
ATACCCGTTATAAGGAAAGATCGACCTTTAGGTAGCGTTAGGTACCGTACGGGGATTTTAACAATATCGCCCGGGGCCATTACTATATTACCGTTACAATGCATCTTACGGAGTACTGGCTTACTAGCCTTCTTAATAGACGTTAGTAATACGCTGAACTAATCGTTTAGGAATAATATTAAGTCGGTATTAAAGTCGACGACAGCCTTATAAGGTTTAACCCAAGCTGTACCGAGTAGGTAGCCGGCGTCGAGTTTATTTACGACCCAGGCACGGGCCGATTATTTAAGGATTACCGAGGTGCCGTCTATACGGAAGCCGGGGAGGTAGAACCAGAATTCCGCGTATTCCGCGCATTTCTTAAGCTTATCCGAGTTCCAGCTAAACAGCTAAGGCTAAGCACCCTTCTTAACTTAGTGGATCTTATGCTCGAAATTATTAAGGAACTCCCGGGAGATCAGGTCACGGCCTGAGCCGGTGTCGATGTACAGACCGTGGTCCCGGCTATTAAGATGCCGACGAGCTTTGATTTACGCGTAAATATATCCTCCGAAAACTACCTCCCTTAAGACCGGGGTGATAATGCCTTAGACGACGTACTCGGGCTTATACCTCGCCGAGGGCGGCGGGGATAACGTTTTAAAGGGACGATTAACTACCGGGGAGAACTTCTGAGTCTCGTTACAGGTCTCCAGGTGACGATAAACCGCATTACGAGAAGGGAAACAAGTACCGTACTTACGGCAAATGCGATCCTTAGCCTCCTTCTCGTATTCCTCGGTAACGTTATTAATCTCGTCGTCCTTATCGTTACTGCTAAAGGAGTACTCCGAGTCGGAGTGCCCGGAAGACACCTTATTATCGGCTTCAGAGTCACTAGCGACGATATGCACCCGCTCCTTCTTATCGTGACGACGGTTACGGTCTCGATTTTAATAATCACGGCTGCTGCGATCCTTATAGCCGCCCTCGTCTCGTCGGTCGTCTCGTCGGTCGTCTCGTCGATCGTCTCGTCGAGCACGCTGATTATCCCGGCGACCGTAGCTATCGCGGTTACGACGGCTATATATATGACGCTCCCGCGAGCGGTTACGCTTACTACTGTCCTCGTACCGCTGAGAAGATCGGTAGGACCGGGAGTCTCGGTCCCTATCTCGATCGCGACGGTCGCTCCTACCGGAGGAGGAACGCTTCCCTGTCTTTAAATTAGCCGAGCGAGTGTTCTTATCGTTATCATCGAGGAAGGTGATAGACTTCCTACCTTCCGCCTTAGGGTATTTCTACTGAGTAAAAGTAATTAAAACGGAATTATACTTATCGACGTATTATATATATTCCGTTATAGTCTGGTTCCTTTTAGGAGGGTTTAAGCGGTCCCGTACGCCTAAGTCTATACGGTTTTAAATCTGGATTATATTAGCTTACTAATTAGTATTATCGTCGCTTAATAAGCTTATAAAACGATAAAGGCGAAGCATTTTAGTAATAAACTACGGTAAAGCGTACTAGTTTTCGGTAATATCGCGAAGCGATAAGGTCGATTAGTAGAAGATACGAGTCGCCTTTATAGCGTTAGGTATAAATCGACGCTTAAGGGTATTAAGGACTACCTTAAGGCCCTAGCGACGTAACTGACGTCGCTACTCGCCGGTGAGCTAATCGTTCCACTAACGCACTGCCGAACCATTAAGAAGAGTTTAAAAGAGGCTAAGGATTTGCCGCTCGGCGTCCTTAGCGGTGTCGGGGTCCTCGAGGAACGTCGAAATGCGCTCTTTAAAGGTATAGACGTCAGTGAAGGTTATCAACTTGCCGAAAACGATTCCCTGCTCGTCGGGATCCTCGTGGAATGGATTAAAGACTTTAATCTCGTCTCGCTTGAGTCGGAAGCGATCACCGGTACGTTAAGAGAAAGGCGTATCGGTGGCCGGAGTGTTCCCACGACGGCGATAGGGATCCTCAGGGTCGAAAGGGTCCTTAAGCGGAAGGGTACCAGTAGGCGGGAGCCTACCACTACTATTATAATTATAATAAGTGTTTACTTAGCGCGCGCCGTTATTATTAACGGGCGGGAAGTTACTATTACCCTTATCGTGGTAGGTATTAGTTTGCTGCGTACCTCCGGAAGGAGTATTACCAGGTCGATTAAAGGGACCGGCGGCGGTGCCTAGCCTGTTAACACTCGTTATTTAGAAGACCCTACCGGCACCGTTACCGTATAGGGTAAGTATATCTCGCTAGTCCAGGCGATTTATAGTCCTGGAAGGCCGGAAAGAGAACTTAGCTTGAGAATTATTAGCCTGGGTATCCCGAAAAGGCTCGGAACCCGTTAAGTCGATTAGGACGTTAGTATTTATATACGGCTTATCGGTGCGAGGATCGACCCTTCGCGTGAGCTGCCGGATTACCTCGGCCAGGTTATTAATACGTACGTCGTTCCTCTCGGAATGGTCGGCCAGGCTTTTTATTAAAAGGCCGATTACCGTTATTACGCCACTATTCTGCCGGCAGTCTGCGGCGATACCTCTTAGTATCTACTGAGTCTCCTCGGTATACTCCCGGGTGTCGACCGTGAACTATATAATGTCGTTATAATTATTATAAACTCGCTTAAGGTTTTAATCGTAAACTTATAATCGATGCTCGATTCGTCGTATAACTACCTTTAGGTACGTTATCGACGCCTTATTACTTATCGATCCGTCGGGGCGGTTAGGAACGTCGCTCTCGACTGGTGGAGCCTCTCGGAAAATCTAGCTAGGCCGTAAGGCCCTCTTGTTTCCCGAGGACTCTGCCCGTTATCGCGTGTCGGCCGGCTTGTCCGTCGCCGGCTGTTTCTCTCGCTGGCGGGCGGATAGTACCGGGGACTGGCTAGAATCGCTGTCTGATATGGCTGCGACGTTACTGCCCTCTGGAGAGCTGGGCCGTGAACGCACTATCTTTCTGCCATTAAATTAGAGTAGGTTGAACGTATCTGATTGATGTGAAGAGATGGAGAGATCTGAAGGGAAATCTCTTATACGCTAAAGGGCGTTCAATTGATTTGGATCCCACGTCTCAAAGGAGATGCGACGGGTTGAGGTAACCGTGGCGTCCAGGTAGGAGAAGGTCTCCCGGCTGGGATCAGGACGCGTAGTCGAAGCTTAACGGAGAACGACTGCGGAAATGGGAAAGTAGGGATTGAGCAGAGACGACGATACTCACGCGTATTTATCGCTTCTGCTGAGGTCCTCACCCCGTGGTTAGTGGTCGCTTCGGTGAGTGGTTAATTAATCGGTCGGTCAGACCTCAGTCGGTCGGCCGGTAAATCGGTGTTCGGCCGCCCTTAGCGATAAAAAATCGTGCGAATAGCTAAAGGACTAGTTCAGGACGATCTTTACACTCTCGCGCGTAGAAATATAGTCTCTTTACAGCCTTTAAAGAGTTGCTACTAATTGTGACGGCCTCTGGGGATGCAAGGTAGTTACGTTAAAGTAGGGTTAAAAAGTCATATATTGTAAAAAGCTAGCTAGAGAGAATTGCCCGCTTATACCACGTATTTGTTATAATGGTGTTATCCCCGAAAGGGAAGGCGGTTAATCGACCGATAGGCAGTATCTTACCTTATCGGTAAGGGGTGCCCCCCTGCCCTGCCTTACCTAATTAGGTAATACCCTTAAGTTATACACCCCCCCCCTAAGTGCTATAATAGATTAAGTCTACGTTATTTATAATACCTTAAATAAGCCTTTTAAGATTAACCGTAACGAGTACGTGGTAACGGTATAAGAGACGGTGGATTAAATTCACTTAGTAATCGATTACCCTAACGCCTTTAAGATCTTTACGGCCGGTATAGCGGCGGCCGCGGCGATATTAAGCACCACCGCTAGACCTTAAGAGATAACTACTAAACTAGACCGGCTCCTAATAAGCTCGTAGGCACTTACCTTTCTATTAACGGCTTAAGTCCCGTTTTTAGGAGCAGAATTTAATCTCTCCGTCCTAAAGACCCCTCGGGGAGAAGAAGTAGTATAAAAGGGAACTAAGTTCGTATACCGTAAGACCACGACGGCGGAGAATCGTCACCCTAATAACCACCACCTGCGGGTGAATAGATTATCGAGTGATATGGCATCCGTGTTCGGGTAGCAAGTGAGCAGTAAAGCGAATGCGTCTCCGGAAGTGCTCTCTTCAACTCCCTTCTCTAACGCAGTATTCCATATCACGTAAACTTCACTACCCGACCGCGTCGACGATAGCGAACGTCTCTCGGTAAAAGCACCGCTTGACCGCGTCGGTAACGACGAGCGTACCTTTATATAAACACAGCCGGACCGCGCCGGTAATAACGGTAGCGATAAAGCTCCTTAACTTTATAACGAGGAGGCGTTACTTAAGGTTTTAAAAAAGACTTTTAACTTTAGGTTAAGGATCCTTAAGAACGAGCCGTTTATTTAGAGCCGCTTCGGTATTAAGATTTATAACGGTAAGCCTTATAAAGCCCGAGTCTTTCTTAACATCTGCGAGCGGGTTAACATTTAGGAGAATAAGGGATTAATCGATATTCCCCTCGAGGACTAAATACGGGTTCCTTTCGTCGACGGCTAGCAGAGTATATCTGGCCTTTTAAATCGCCCGTATCCGGTGTCCCGGAAAGATAAGGATTTTATCGACGAGAAGTACGAGGATATATATAAGTAGTAGTAGTTAAAGTGGCTTAAGAATATCTCGCCCTTCGCATTTCCGCTCTTCGTAATTCGCCAGCGAGTATACGGGGTTAATAAAGGCCGTATAGTCGTGGATTTACGGCCTTTTAATAAAGCGGCGATTCTAAACGTATATCCCTTACCCCTCCAGTAAGATATTATAAAGGCGGTGCGTGGTAAAACGTATATTACGCTTATAAATGTTACGAGCTTTTTCTTCCAGTTCCCCGTACACCCCGACGATAGGGATAAGTTCACTATCGTCAGCTACCGAGGCCTTAAGCGCTCCCGGGTGGCTTTAATAAGCTTCCGTAACTCCTTAGCGTACGCTTAGCGGTTTATAAATCGCCTTTTACTAAGCCACCGTCGCTACGCTCGAGCATTTATCGACGATATTACTATCTTTTCCGACTCTTTTAAAGACCACCGGCGGCACCTGGAGACAGTATTCCGCCTATTTAAGGAGAAGAATATCGCTCTATCGCCCTTAAAGTCGTTTATCGGCTACCCCAGCGTCGAGCTCCTTAGCTTTTACGTCGACGTTATAAGCTTAACGACGATAAAGTCCCGCGTCTAAGGGTTCCGTGATTTACAATTCCCTAGCACTCTTAAGGCCCTGGAGACGTACTTAGGCGTAACGGGGTTCTTAAGAACCCTAATCCCGTACTATATTAAGCTAACCGAGCCTTTATAAATCCGTAAGACTTAACTACTAGCCGAGGGCCGGAAATCGGGCCAGTTAAGACTTTTAAATAACGTTAATAAGCGATAAGTTTATACGCGGTCTACTCGCTTTAAGCCTACGGAGGCCGAGGAGCTTTCCTTTAAGGCCCTGTAAAAGATAATCTGCGACGAGCTCTAACTATACCATTACGACCCCGACCGCCTCCTATTCCTCCAGATAAATAACAGTCTTAAGCGAGGATTCGGAGTTATAATCTTCCAGTTTAAAAACGGCGTCTCTTAAGACCTAGTTAAAAAGGAGGTAATTCCGTCGACAGCTATTAAGCCCGTAATATTCCTTAATCGTTACCTGACGAAGGCCGAACTTAATTACGGTCCCTCGGAGCTTAAGGTGGTATATTTAATCTGGGCCTATAAGCGCTTACGAACGATATTACACTCTAATAACCTGGATCGAGTGGTCGTCCTAACGGACCACGAGGCCATTAAGGGTATCGTTAATAAGATAACGCTAAATACGACGTCGACGGACCGAGCTAATAAGCGTTTAATTAACGCGTCCATTTACCTTAACGCTTACCCTTTAAAGGTCTATTATCTGGTAGGCCGCCTTAACCTAATACTTAACGCTCTCTCCCGTCTGCTTACGGCTACGGATAACGTCACCCGTTAATAGGAGGATATCCTAATCCTTAACGACCTCTGGAACGAGGACGAGTTTCAAAGCGCAGGAGGACTCGTTACCGACGTTACCGTCCAGAAGAAGACGAAGGAGGAGGAGGACCTGGTCCAGTTCCTTTCGGAGGCTAAGATAAATAACGTTATAAAAATACGGTTTATTAAGGGCTATAAGGCCGATAAGGGCTACCGCTAAATCATTACCGACCTAGTTACGAAGTAAGGTTAAGGGCCACCTGAGGATAACGAGGACGTCGTTAATACTTTTAAGCCCGGCTACCCGTTCCGCGTTATAAATAAACTGTTATATAACCGCGACGCTAATAGCTATAAGCGCCTAATAATATTACGGGACCTAATTTACGACTTCTTAAGGGACGCTTACGATAATAAATATTACCTTAACCGCCTCCGTATATTAAAGGCCTTAGAAGACGTCTATTTTCGTTATAAACGCCGGTAAGTCGATACTTACTTAATTAAATACCATTCCTACGGCGTTAATAAAATCGATAACCGCCTTTTAATCGGCACCTTTTAACTTATTTAAGCACCTAACGAACTTATAAGGATAATTATTATCGACTTTATAATCGGACTCCCGCTTATACCCTTTATAAGGACTCCTTAATATATAAAGAAGTTCTCGTCGTTTAACGCGTTATTAACGGTAATTTATAAAACCTTTAAGCGGTTTATACTGATCCCAGGCCACGAGGAGTATAAAGTAGAGGATTAGGTATAATAGTTAGCACGCTACTTTTTATTAGCGGACTGGGCTTACTTTACGGCTATTATTTCCGATCGAGACCTTAAGTTCACTTTTAAGTTCTAAACTGCCCTTTAATAAAGCTTCCGCACTCGTTTATAAATGATAACCGCTTACTACCCTTAAGCTAACGGCCAGTTTAAACGTAAGAATTAAACCGTAGAGATAGCGATACGCCACTTTATTTAAGAATTCCCTAACGAGCCTTAAGTTAACCTCGTCCCCTCTTTATAATAAAATTTTAATAAATCACTTACGATAGTTACAGGCCTGTCTCCTTACGAGTATTTATTCGGATTTAAAATCCCCGGACCGGTGGATCGGCTTAAGAATATCGGCCAGAATAGCTTACTTAAGGAACTTAATACACTCCGTTTTATACGGTAACACCTTCGGAAGGAAGCTTAATTTGCTATAAACCTGGTAGTAGCGGAATAGAAGCGACGGTACGATGTTAATCACCGTTAAGAGGAGTACGACGTTAGAGATAAGGTTTAGCTCTCCTTAGGTAAGGCTTATAAGCTTAAAGGAGGGATCTCTTCCGGTAAGGAGATGCCTCGCCGTTAAGGCCCGTATAAGATCAAGCGTAAGGTGTCGGCACTAGCGTACGAGCTCGAGCTTCCCGATAACGGATAGACGCGTATCCACCCAGTGATCAGCATTCAGTATCTTACGCGGTATAATTGCGACGACGACCCCTTTAATCGCGTATAGCCTCCGCCAGGCCTTATCGAGTACACGCCCGAGGTTAACGAGTCTGACGACCCCGGAGATGCACGGTAAGCGTCGTACGAGGTTAACCGCATTATTAACCGTAAAGACACTAAGCTTAAGCACGGGATACGTACGCGGTACTTGGTGCGCTGGAAAGGCTATAGCCCTGCGGGCGACATATGGGAGGATGCCTGGAAGCTTAAGCACGCCTAAAAGGCCATCGACGCGTTTAACGCTCGACGAGAGAGCACCTTAGCGTTACAGGCTGGTACCAAGCGAGGGCGCGGCAAAGCAGCCCAGGCAGCACAGAAGGACTCCGAGTCTCGACGGGCATCGGAGGCCCCTGTCCTTCTGCCGGGACCTCGCAAGCGTGGCCGACCACGCAAGCAGCCGCAGCCAGGGGGGCTGATAAAGGCCCCTGAGGACCCTCAGGCTGCTGAGACTATCAAGGTTGCTGAGGGCAACGGAGTTGAAGGCACTGGGACCGTTGCACCTCCCCTCCGGAGGAGCGCCCGTAATAAGGCCTAGAAAGGCACTCTTTTTCACGTTTTCCTTCGTCATCGAAAACAGCACTATTTTCTGGCTTAACATATATATAGCTAGCAATGTCTCTGAGGACAGAGACTCACCTTTTCGTGCCCGGCACTTGTCATGGCACCCAGGGGGGGGGTGCATGACTTAGGGGCACTGCCTAATTAGGCAGGGCAGGGCAGGGGGGCACCCCTCACCGATAAGGTAAGATACTGCCTATCGGTCGATTAACCGCCTTCCCTTTCGGGGACAGCACCACTATAACAAATACGTGGTGCAGGCGGGCAATTCTCTCTAGCTAGCTTTTTACAATATATGACTTTTTAACCCTACTTTGACGTGACTGCCTTGCATCCCCAGAGGCCGTCATAGCCCCGGTCTTCTATAGCGTATACTTTATTAAGCCGTGCCTTAAGCTTATTAATATACCCTAAGTCTAGGCCTATAATTAAGC
>PYSP01000556.1:0-13159 GCA_003049395.1 Pseudohalonectria lignicola | reverse complement strand
CCGTGAAAGTTTTTTAGTGACCTTAAGTGTGGTAACTAGCAATTCTTAGCGCATGCGCAAAGTAAAGAACCCCTGTAAATATAAGCCTGACGACCCTATATTTTAAGAGTTCCGGTAATGCGTTTAACGCTCTGCTTATAGCCGCGAGTTCAGTTATAAACGGGTTCTACTCGTCTCGTATACTTAACGTAACAGTTATTAAAACTAGCTCCTCGGTAAGCCGGGTGGCTTATACGAGCCGAGTAATAGTACCGATACCGACCGTTTCGCTTCTAACCGATATACTCGTGATAATAACCGTCTGCCCTTACCCCTTACTTCCTTTAAGGACTTTAATAGCATCCTCGTCCTGAATTCGTCCTACCCGTTCCTCTTACGGGTTAAGCGCGAAGGGATAAATAACCTTTAANTCCTGAATTCGTCCTACCCGTTCCTCTTACGGGTTAAGCGCGAAGGGATAAATAACCTTTAACCTTTCGATTAGTAATCCCTCGTATGCGGCGGCAATCCGTTACAGCGGTGACGTGAACCGCCTTATTATCCGCGTCTTAATCTTAATTAAGGGGTGGACGTCCGGGAGGGTATATAAATCCACCTAAAAGGTCGTAGCCCGTCTTTTAAATCGTTATTATATTAAGAGGATACCAGTTTCCGCTTCCGCCACCGCCGTGGCCACGGTGTAGAAGGTCTTTATAATGGCTTACGCCTTAACATTTTACACCCTATTAAAGGGTCTAATTAGGGTCTTATTATAAGCGTATATTTAAACGGTTAATATATAATTTATTACGGGCGTTACCGTTAACGTAAAGAGTTACCTAACTATTAATAATATTAGCCCTCGCAGCCGTCTTAATATTATCGCCGCTTTAAGGCCCTTAATCGCCGCTTTAGTGATATACTATTTATACTTAAGTTGCCGATTTATAACCACACCTAATATTTTAACCTGTTCCTGCGGCTTTACCGTTTACCCTTTAATATTAAAGGGCGTATTATTAAGTCGTTCCGCGTTCCGTAAGAAGTGGATAATAGCCGTCTTTTCGGCCTCGAATATCGCTCCGCTCCGCGATTCCCAGTCGAGAGCTTTATTAATAATACCTTAAATCCCTTTACAGTTAGCTTACGCCGTTAGGCTTACTACCCACGCCGTATAATCGTTTACGAACGCGGCAGCCCCCCCACTCGCACTTATCCGCTACTAAATAAGGTCCGCGTTGAAAAAGAGGAATAGTACGGGGGAGAGGGGTAACCTTTAAAGTAGCCCCGCTTACGGAAGGTCTCGCTTCTTTAAACTATATCCGTTAACCTCGATAAACGCCGTTCAGCCGGAACAGAACGCGTCCGCCTAACATATTAGCTGCGGTGGTATACCCCGCGCCGCTAATCTTTAAAGCAGTCGTTCTTTATATACTCCGTTATAAGCTCCTTTTACGTCGAAGCTAATTAAGCTAACGACTTATCTTCCGCGCTACGCTTTGAAAATATATTCCTGGAGGAGCGTGAGTGCTTGCTCTATTAACCGGCGTTTTCGCGCGCCGAAGTGGTTAAACGGTAGCAGTCCGAACTCTTCAACTACGTACGAAATTCTTTCCGCGATCACCGCTTTTAAGACTTTACCTAGTGTCGAAAGTAACGAGATTAGCCTTTACGCCTTAGCGATTATATAATCCGCCTTATTAAGTTTCTTTAACGGTACGATCTTCGCGTATCTCTATTACTCGGGGAGGGCTCCTTCTTCTAAAGATGCCCGGAAGAGCTTTAATACTCGGTGTTTCACTACCGGCTATACCTGCTTCTATATTATCACTAGTAGCCCGTTATCTCCGGGTGCCTTTTATAATCTTATTTTAAAAAGCTGCGCCTCGATCTTATTAAAGGTGATCTCCGGTATATTTATAAGTAACCGTTAGGGTCGCGGACCTTCCTTTATTATCTCGGTAAAGAGTAGCGGAAAGAAAATAACTAATAATTCCTCGGCTTATTCCGCTCCGTTAATTATACGCGTTCCGTCCGTTCGGGTAAGTTATAACAGCTTATTAAAAGCTGCTCCTCCTTCCGTATTTAAGTACTTAATAGCTTTTTATATATTAATATTATCAGCTAAAAAGTTATCCTAATGAGTCTTTTTCTATCGTTAAATGTGATCGCGGAAATGTTTAAAGGCTTCTTTCGCCATTCGCTTTAACTCGGGCTAGGCCTGGCCCGCTCTCCTTACAGCTTTAACCCGGTTTCTCCAGTATATATATATTTAGCGTAATTACGTTAAGTTTATCGTTTATTACCTCTTCGCGTACGGTAACGGCTTCGCCTTCGGGGTTAACTTTTAAACTGCCTTAAAGATAGCTTTTATTAATAAATCGGTCTATTATTATATTATTTTACCCGCCGGCCTTATCCGTAACCTTTAGGCGATTTCCGCTCTGATATCCTTTTACGGTACGTTTTTAAACAAAAGTCTTAATCTCGTTATCGGTTATAATATAACTACGTCGAACCTCGTCTCGATAACTTAATAATTAAACCCGTAATCGGTATCGTATATTATGTATTTTACTAAGGTTTTGGAAAGGTCCTCCGAGGCTAGGATTAAGTTAATCGTCGACTCGTATTATTTAAACTATTATATCTTTATCCCCCGAGGAAGCACGCTCCTTAAAACATACTCGTTCATCAGGTCGATAATTAAGTCCGCCTCTCCTTATCTGGCTAATGCTATATCGTCTCCTCCCTATAGATGGTTATATCGATTAAAGTCTCCGACCATAATGACGTCGACCACGCGTCTCCGGGCTCGCCGGCCTTCGCGGATCGCCTTATCTATTAAATAACAGATTTCCAAAAGGGCGTCTTCGTCCTAGCCTTAAACGTATACCGATATTAAGAGAATATCCCGGTCCGGTAATCGCACCGTCACCGCCACCACGTCTGGCGAAGGGACCGGCACTTACTCGGCATCCAGTTCCTTATTCACCTATAATATGCTCCTCGCTCCCTACCGTCCGTCTCTCTATACTATCGGTACCATTTTAACCCACTTTAAGTATCCTATCGGGATTATTTATAACTAATCGCTTACCTTTTAAGCTGGCGGTTCTTATATCGCTAACGCCGTAAAGTCCTTAAGCCGTTTATCGTTTATTACGCTTTTATATACTTCTTTCTGCTTACCGATATTAAGTTAAAGTATTTAAAACGCCTTATTTATACTAGTTAAGGTATAACTTCGGGCAGCTTTTATTAAACGACTCGTATAATCCCCCGTACGGGATATATTTTAACACTTACTCGCGGCACTTATTATAACGGTACCCCTCCTTAATATACCGCGCGTATTTTTAAACCTTTTTATATTTAAATACCTTATAACCGACCTCTTAATAGTTATAATACTACTTTAATCGGGGTTTTCTTTCGAATACGTTAATATAACCCGACTCCCCGCCGGTATGGAAGAATCCTTCTTCCAGGATCCTTTTCGCATCTACCGCCTTCGTTAAGTATATTATTATTAACCCGTACGCTTTCGGGACCTCCTTCCGGCTAAGCTACGAGACTTTAACGATCGTCGTTTCGTTTTCCTGGCCAAACGCTTCGGCAGTACTAGGTCGGATAATACCGTACTCGTTTAAAACCGCCGTGCGGTTAACGTTATCGACCTTAATTAGGAATAACTCGTCGCGTAATATACGTACTCCGCTCGCTAATTATATCTTCTCCGCCGCTTACTTAATAATAGTATATTTTACCTCGTCCTTACAGACGATTTTAATCCTATTCGCGTTTTTCGCATCCACGGTTACCGCCTTATATCTTTAGCTACTTTCTCCCTTCCTCTTTCTTATATCCTCTTCGACTACCTTCCTAACGGTGCCGGCATATACCTTTTCCTTATCGATTTCATTTACGCGGGACGCGTTTATCGTATAAAAGAGTGTTTCCGTAAAGGTCGACGGTATCGTATTCGCCGATAAAAGAGTCCGTAAGTTAATTAGTTAACTCGTTAGCGGCGTACGCGCGACTTCGGTGTAAGAGGCTTATAAGCTTATTTGGGTGGAAGCGGTTATCGTTAAGCTCTTTATAATAGCGTTTAGCTATTCTCGGACGTGCTTTAACTCCTCCTTTATCTAGGCTTTAATATCGTCGAGTTGCCGTCGGGTCTCCTTAAGTTGCCGCCGGGTCTCCTCGTGTTATCGTCGGGTCTCTTTAAGCTGTTATCGGGCTTCTTCGCGCTATTACTTAAGCTCTTATACGATGGTTTAAAGCATTTATTTAACCGTTAAATGTTCGTTAATAGCCTTACGCGGATCTTACGTATGCTCCAGAATGTTACCTATTATCTCAAATAATTCTTCGACTTCTTCTTCCTCCGCCTCATCTTAATAGTCGCTCTNGTGCGCATCGATCGCCTCGGAGCCGTCGAGTCGGGGCTGGCGTCTCCCGCCGTGGTGCCGGGTTCTACCGGCTCCGCCATCTCCGTCGCGCCGCCACGCGTCGCGCCGTGGAAAGCGGATGACTCGCTCTGACCCGGAACGGGCAAACGGAGCGATTGAATGATTAAACGATTAAATGATTACTTAAGCAATCTAACTAGCTTCTTCTGAAGAAAGATAGTAATAAGCCCCGACCTAATTATTAACATGTAATAGTAGTAGTAACTGTAACTGGTTATGTAACTAGTACTTGTGTAATAGCCCCGCCGAGGGGTTTATCTTCTTACGCATAGCGGCTTCACCGCTGAGCTTAAATACGAATCTACATCGCGTTCTCTCCGTACGATTATACAGTCAATTATGTCCTTAATTACCCTCACACAGGTTATAAGACCCTTTCATTACTATGTGAGGGCAATTAGGGACACAATTAACCGTGTAATCGTACGGAGAGAACGCGATGTAGATTAGTATCTAAGCGCAGCGGTGAAGCCGCTGTGCGCAAGAAGATAACCCCTCGGCGGGGCTACCACGTAAGCACTGGTCACATAACCAGTCACACCACCCCCTAGCCTAATAGGCTACGTAAGGGTAAGCCGTAAGGCTATTCCCGGCCCGTTATCATTAAGGAGAATGATATACTATAGTGGTAAGAGCTAACTTTAAGCCAAATTATATATATAAAGAATTCGCCCCCGAGCTAACCTTATGCCTAGGCCGTTGTGAGGCTTAATTAGTATATAAAGATCGCCTGTTTCTCTGTAGTGAATCCTTTCGTGAGGCTATCAGCCTTTATATTAGCAGTTCCCACTAAGGTGAGGGTGAAGAGGTTACGCTTAATAGTATTAATAGTTCACTTATAACGTAGATTAATTATATAGGTGTGGGTAGATTAAAAGAAGTTAAGGATAGTAAATTAAACATTCTAATTATTTATATTAATAACTAGTTATTACGACTAATCATTATTAATTAATAATAGTAGCGGAAATAAAGAAGAAAAAGCCCCGAGCTATAAGAAGGGCCGCGGCCTATATAAGAAACCCAAGTTGAGCAGTTACTGTGTGAGGGCAATTGGGGACACAATTGACCGTGCAATCGTACGGAGAGAACGCGATGTAGATTAGTGTCTAAGCTCAGCGGTGAAGCCGCTGTGCGCAAGAAGATGAACCCCTCGGCGGGGCTACTACGTAAGCACTAGTTATATAACCAGTCACACCACCCCTTAGCCTAATAGGCTACGTAAGGGCAAGCCGTAAGGCTATTCCCGACCCGTTGTCATTAATGGGAGTGATGCACTATAATGGTGAGGGCTAATTTTAGGCCAGAATATATATAAAGAATCCACCCCCGAGCTAACCCTGTGCCTAGGCCGTTGTAAGGCCCAACTGGCGTATAAAGATCGCCTGTTTCTCTGTAGTGAATCCCTTCGTGAGGCCGTCGGCCTTTATGTTAGCAGTTCCCACCAAGGTGAGGGTGAAAAGGTTACGCTTGACAGTATTAATGGTCCACTTGTAACGTAGATCGATCATACGGGGGTGCGGGCGGACTGGAGGGGGTTAAGGACGGTAAGCTGGGCATTCTGGCTATCGGTGCTGACGACTAGTGCCTCCTTCTGGTGATGGCCTAAGGCCTTAAGGATACCGTTGATCTAAAGGAGTGCTCTGCCCGTAGGTAGGAGGTTGACGAACTCTGCCTCCGTGGTGGAAACGGTGATGAAGGTCTGTTTCTTGCTCTTTTAAAATACAGGGCCTTTAGCCATTATAACGAGCTGGCCTTTAGTTAAGGCCCTCGTCTACAGACAGTTGGTAAAGGAGGCATCTCCGTATGCCTTAAGGCTAAGGGAATCGAGAGAGTACTACTGGCCACCATACTTAATGCTTAAGCCGGTGGTGCCGATCAGGTAGCGCTAAAGGTGCTTTAAGAGAGCTTAATAATGTTCGCCGGGGTTAGCATGTACCTTTTAGAGGCGGGTTATTACGTAAGCGATGTCAGGCCTGGTGCCGTTAGCTAGGTAGCTAACTGAGGCTATCTCCGATTGGAAGCGGGTGATAGCCTTGGCAGGAAGGGGGTTCCAGGAGATAGGTATCTCCTGGGTAGAGAGCTAAGGGGACTTCACGGGGTGCAGGCCGCTGTACCCGTACTTGGCGATAATCTTCTCTGTATAATCTCGCTAGGAGATTAAAATCGTGTATACCTTACGGTCCCGTACGAGGTTTATACCCAGGAACGTACGGGCCTTACCTATGTCCCTGAGCTCGAAGTGGGACTTAATACCGTTACGGATAGTGTTAATCTCTTTATTAATACGGGCCGTAATTAAGAGGTCGTCTACGTATAAAAGGATTATAGCACTAGTCGCCTTATTATAATAGAGGTAGACGTCGTAGTGAATCGGGCGGAAGCCTAATACCTTTAGAATAAAGGTCACGGTATTATATTATTAAAGAGCGGACCGCTTAAGGCTATAAAGAGCCTTACGGAGGAGGTAAACCTTACTCTTAGGAAAGGTAAAGCCCGTAGGCGTCTTAACGTATACCTTAACGTCCTTTAGGACTATAGCGTTAAAGTAAGCCGCCGTGAAATCGCACTGACGGCATTCGAGGTCCTCTATTACTATAAGGGCTAGGAATATACGAGTCGTCGTCTAATGGGCCACTACGGCGTATATAGACGCTCGGTTAATGGTAATAGCTTCTTTATTACCACAAATTACCTAACGTGCCCTAATCCGGTCGAAGGTGCCGTCTGGGTAAAGCTTAACGTTATACACCCACTGGCCCGGGAGGGCTATCTCTTTATCAGGGAGATTAGTTAGGGTTTAAGTATCGTTTTTAATAAGGGTGTCTACCTGCTACTTCATAGCAGGGCGGTAGTGCTTAAGGTAGTGATTAGAGTCCCGGGCTTGACGGTAATTACCAGGGACCGGAGGGGTGATTCCCGGGGTCTCTGTAAGGGCTGCTAAGTAAGAGAATACGTGTCCCGAAGAGGGGCTAGTCTCGTCGCCGGTGTATATAATAATGTCGTCGTCCTCGTAATCGTTAATCTGTCTCTCCTCTCCATTTAAGTCGTCGATCGGTTTGAAGACCTCTTATGCGTAAATGCCTAATACCTCCTGTTCACGACGAGCGTCGCCCCGGAGCGTTATATGACGCGGAGGAGGGACAGGACGCGGCTGTCGATGGCGTCGCGCAGGTGCCGGTGTATCCTCTACCGGGAGTTCCTCGAGGTCTAGGCCTCGGAGGTCAGGAGGGGAGGGCGTACGGGAGGTACCTAGGGAGGGCGCCTGGGAGATGCCCGAGGAGGGCGTGGGTAACCCTATAGAATCCTCGCTTATATTGGGTAACTTGCCCTTATGTGTGCGGATCTGCCTGTTGTCCCCGGAGTTGCTAGGAGGCACTCCGTGGGAGGCGTCTTAGCTGCCTTATCGGTCTTCCTAACCGGTCCCTTAGCCGGTATCTTAACCGGTCTACTGGCCGGTTATAATGCCAGTATTAGTAGTCAGGGCCGGGGAGAATATCCAGTTATACTCTTACGAGTTAACCTTGAAATAGATGTCTTGGAACTTTACCTAAAAGATATCTTCGTCGTCTGGACCGTCCGTAGGTACTTCGTTATTAAAGGTGTTATACGGGTCCTCTGAAGAGGTGAGCGGTACCTCGTTAGGGTCGTAGACCTGGGCATCCCGTATACGTATCACTCGCCCGTCGATATCTATGCGTACGAGTTTGATAACGTTATAGCTGCCTTAAAGGCTAACCAGCTTGCCCCTCGCCGCTTTATTCTGTATTTTATTAGCCCGGGGGCGCTTAGTGATGTCGTTAATATATACGTAAGTGGGGGCACCGAACGTGACGATAGTGTGGATAAGGGGTTTATATAGAGCCGCCGGTAGGTTAAGGGCCTTTGCTAGGGCCTGATGCGGTGACTTGAAGTCCTTATTAGCCTTCGTCGGGGTGTAGTTAAGTATTTTGACCGCGTACGCGTAGGTATATACTTAATAGTCTATAGGTAGGCCCGTAGCGTTCAGTCCGGTACGGGCGTTATTAATAATGGTCTTACCCGCCCGCTCGATAATCCCGTTCATCTAGGGGTTCCGGGCGGTCGTTATCTCCGTTACCACGCCTCGCTTACGGTTTTAAGCCCTGATTTGTTTCTGATAGAACTTTATGCCTTAGTCCAGGTGCAGGGCCTGGATCTATAAGCTTATTTGCTTCTCTAGGTAAAGAAGGTGCTGCTTTAAGAGGGGAAAGATCGATATCTCGTCATGAGTGAAGAAGGCCTAGTAGTAACTAATGGCCTCGTCGACGAGGTGAACTATATACAGGAAACCTCTAACGGAGATTGGCTTAACTATCGCTATATTAACGTGCAAGCGGCTAAGCGGCTGGGAGGTCTTAATAAAGGAGTTATAGGAAATTACTAATTCCGCCTTTCCGAGGGCATAATCCTCGTAGTAATACCGGACCGCCTCGTCTGCCTTAACCGGTATACCGGCGTCACGACAAGCCTTAAGGACGGCCTCGCGGTTTACGTATATTATACGGCGGTGTATAATCCCGTACGGTATTAGGGTTAACTTAATTATCGTCTTAAAAGAAGTGACTTTAACCAGGAGGTTACGGATTACTTAATCCTTATTAAGGTTATTCAGGGGGTCGATTACGTTAAGGACCGCCACCCGTCCCTTATATTAGTAAGTTACTATTACCGTATTAATTAGCTTATACTTAAGGCTTAAATCCTCGTCGTTTATCAGGTATCCTTTCTCTTAAAGGGCTCCCTTAGAAATCAAGTTATTAGGCATATTAGGGCTATATAACGTAGTGATACGGAGGTTGGAGATATCGCCGTCAGGCTGTCGAAGACGGAGAACGGTATCACCCTTTAAGGGATACGTTATAAACTGCCCGGTAGCCGTCTTAGCCTCGTACGCCTTGGTCAGAGGCCAGAGAGCTGTGAACCACTTAAGGTCGTTAAGATAATGAGCCGCGGATCCAGAGTCGAGGATGACGTCTTAATCAGTTACTCGGGTCATAGTACTTGTTACGAGGGTCTTAATTGGTCCGCTAGGGTTAGTAAGGAGTGTAGCGTTTAGGTTAAAGGAACGGACGTTAGCCTTAACTTATCCGGAGCTACCGGAGTTAATTATAGCTTTACCAGAGTCAGTGTCCGCCTTCTCCTTATTCTATAGGGCCTTTTCTAGGTGTAACTTATAGCAATTCTCGGGGAGGCCTTTACCAGGGTGCCACTTCCTACAGGCCTAGCACTTGTACCAGCTCTTAAGGATTATCTTATTCAGCTCCTCGCACCACTTCTCGCCCTTCTCCTTATCCTTCTCTTTACCGTCGGCCTTAGTTAAGGTTATAATCGCCGTTATATCCCTCGGCATGGAAGCGTAATACTTTCTTAAGGTATAAACGACTTATATTATAGTAGGGGTCTTATCTATGCCCAGGGCCGCCTCCACCCAGCTTATTATAGTTAGGTAGGTCTTCTTAAGGCCCTATAGAAGCTAAACGTTAAGGAGGGTCTCGTAGAAGGTGGTTTTAAAGGCTATCTCCAGCTCGGTCTTTATTATAAGCCACTTGTCGACGTACTTGTTAATATCTCCGTCGATCCCCTTATTAGTAACGTAGAAATCCCTGAAGCCTTTGATTTTCTTAATAAGGTCGATATCAGAGGTAACGGAGATGGTCTTTATAACCATATCGTATAATTCCTTAAGGCTCCTGTCGACCTTAGCCTTCGTCTCGTCCCATCCCGCCCTTTAAAGCTCTGGGATAACTTTATTAATAGAGCTCCGTATAACGTGCTACGCTATAAACCGCTGGGCACGCCACTTAAGGACTACATCGCTATTATCTTCATTAGAAGGTTAAGGGTATTCTTTATTAAGATGGTGGGCATAAAGGGCCCCCGTAAGTTATATTAGGACGGAATTTTCCCACTCGTTAATATTACTAATTCCCACTAACTACGGGATCCTAACGTCTATCGACCGATAAGCCGATTTAAAGATACTATCGCCTATCTTAAGTTATACAGCTTATCGTTATTATTATTCTTTATTATTATAGTAAGTCGTTTATCGTAAGTCGGCTCACCTAATTAAAAAAGCCTATTATAAAAAAGTTACTATTATTAGTCCGTGCACTAGGGCTATAAGGCTCCTAAACACGTCTACCACTGCTATAAATCCCATTAAAATGAGAGGAAAAAGGGTTAAGAAAAATCGTTCCGGACTGCCATAAACGTCCTAATCCTCGAAGGGATCGATTTCTCCAACCAAGTGCTATTTTAATGGAGAGAAAGCGCGTCGTAATCGGGCCCTTAAAGAGCTATTACCAACCATAAACTGACCGCTGCCGGGGTGCCTGGATCTGGGAGATAATCACCGTTCTGGCGTCACTCCGCAAGTATCGGTGCAAGGAAAGGAAAATGCACAATTACAAGCGTTAAAGTCGCTTTAATCGATGCATTAGACGGTAATGAAAGGGTCTCATAACCTGTGTAAGAGCAATTAGGGACACAATTAACCGTGCAATCGTACGGAGAGAACGTGATGTAAATTAGTGTCTAAGCTCAGCGGTGAAGCCGCTATACGCAAGAAGATAAACCCCTCGGCGGGGCTACTACGTAAGCACTGGTCACATAACCAGTCACAGTTACAGACCAAGCGGTCACGTGATAGGATTAAACCGGCAGGTAAGTATCACCTTAATTATTAAACGATTAAAGTAAATAATAACAATTATCTCGATTATTAAGTGATTAAGATAATTAACTAGATCATTATAATTATTAAGTAATTATAATAATCACCCACTTACTATAGAAGAGCTACGAATATATAAAGAATATTTATTCCCTACCTAAAAAAATAAAATACTTAAATAACTCTTTAATAATTAACCTAATAATATATCTCCTTTTTAACGAGAGATGGATTAATAATTGTTGAAAAAAGGAAGAATTGGATTAGGGGTAGGCTTGCTAAGCCTGCCAAGCCTTACTTACCCCTGACCTCATTTACCTTTTAGTAAATTACTCAGCCAATTCTTACTAGATTTGGTTAATTTCTATATCCTTAAATAGCCCTTTTTCATCTCTATATAACAAGCTTAAGTGCATATAATCTAAACTTACCGGGAACTAGATAAATTACCTTTATTAGTAACTAAAGCGCTAAGACTTTAATATACTCATTATAGTTATAGTAAATTAGATAATTATTCTTTAATTATATAAGTTATTAAGTTAATTTATATAATTATTAATACTTTTCTATTTTAAGCTTAAGGTGCTGGCTTATTTATATTTAGTGTTAGGAGTGCTTTAATAGGCTCAGGAGAGATTTTAGGGATTTCTTTAAGTCAGATTTCGGGTGCAGATTCGGAGATGCTTTTCTTGAATTTTAGGGTCGTCAAGCCTATAATTGCAGGGGTTACTTAGTTTGCGCGTGCGTTAAGAATTGCTAATTACCGCACTTAAGGTCACTAAAAACTTTTATGGAATAAAGGTTCAGAGTTCTATACAAGGCTTATTTCCACTAAATCAAGCAATTATAAATGCTCTATACCTTATAGTGTTTAAAGCGCTAAAACTGGTACTGGGAGCGTTATATTTTCAGTGGTGTAAGGCTCTGTAAGAGGAGACAGTTTTTTATTTTTCTTCCTCTCATATACTCTGCGACATCGTTCTTAGGTTCTGCACCGCGCAAGCCCTTCCGGTCCGAAAAGGCTTTTCCGAAAAACTATTTTTGTATGGGGAAAGTTAAAAATCGACTCACGGCCATACAAAGTATCTCTGAATCTACACCTAAAATCCGACTTAGAGAAATCCCTAAAATCTCCCCTGGGCCTGTTAAGGTATTCCTAACTAAAAGTACAACTAAGCTAGCAACTTAAGCTTAAAATGGAAAAGAATTAATAAATATATAAGTTAACTTAATAACCTATATAGTTAAATAATAATTATCTATTTTACCTTAACTTTAATAAAGATATTAAAGTCTTAACACTTGAGCCACTACTAAAGTCGACTTATCTAGTCCCCGATAAGTCTAGATCACGTGCACCCAAGTGTATTCTATAGAGATAAAAGAGGGCTATCTAACGATGTAAAAAGTTGCCAAATCTGGTAAGAACTGGCTGAGTAATTTACTAAAAGGTAAATTCCTCACTGTTGAGGTCAGGGGTAAGTAAGGCTTGGCAAGCTTGGCAAGCCTACCCCTGATCCAATTCTTCTATTTTTCAACAATATACAAAGTAAAAAACCCCTGTAAATATAGGCCTGACGACCCTATATTTCAAGACATCTTAACCTTATACGTTTTAATTAAAGACTAAAGAGTTATAAACCACTTAAGGTTATTAAGATAATAAGCCGCAGATTTAAAGTTGAGGATAATATCTTAATTAATCACTTGGGTTATAATATTTACTATAAGGGTCTTAATTAATCCATTAGGGTTAGTAAGGAGTATAATGTTTAGGTTAAAGGAACGGATATTAACCTTAGCTTATCTGGAGCCACCAGAGTTAGTTATAACTTTACTGGAGTTAATATCTACCTTCTCCTTATTTTATAAAGCCTTTTCTAAGTATAACTTATAGTAATTCTCAGGGAGGCCTTTATTAAGGTCTTGAAATACAGGGTCGTCAGGCCTATATTTGCAGGGGTTCTTTACTTTGCGCATGCGCTAAGAATTGCTAGTTACCACA
>PYSP01000555.1:0-13174 GCA_003049395.1 Pseudohalonectria lignicola | reverse complement strand
GAGAAAGACGCGTGACGGAACGGATTATGTATTTAACCGGTAGTTGCCCTAGACCCCATCGGGCGTAATACAGTCAATCATTTATTTCTCGCCAACGATGATGCTTTAACATGTCGGCCAAGCCCCCGAAGGACAGTTCCGTCTTTAGGAAGTGTGCCACGTCGTGAGCTGGATTGCTGATAATGCGGCGCTTCCTCCTCCCATCGTCCTTATAATAGTGGTGGGAAGAGGGGAATACGTCCCAGTGCCATCCCTCCCTCTAAGCACCTCAGCTGTGCACTGTGAGTAATATTGTTAGACCGCGGGGACACACCGGTTCGAACGCTGTTGCGGCTGCCGGCTTACGGCTAGAGTGAGGAGTCTTGCTGAGCCATGGAGGCTGCGCGCACGGGTAATAGGAGCTGCGTAAGGTCGGAACGAGCGCGTCGGTGCTCTCGGCCTCTGTCTTTAAGAATTGCATGGAAAATAGAGGCGACTGTGCGTAGCCTGTTAGCGGACGGGCCAGCTAATAACGATGGATGGAGACTGGACTCTGTGACCTTACCGTCTGTCCTCCGTTCCTGTCGTCTTGTGTTGATACGACCAGGAGTAGTTACAAACACGTTGTTCCTAGTGCTTGACACGACCTGACGCTGTTGACGGGGTTTGTTAGATGGTTCGTATGCGCCTAGAAGAGTTCATCAGATCGCGGCCATGCGCCACAGCTTACGCGATTGACGGTCGCCGAAGTTGGGCTGCGATAGATTACAGAAAACATGCAACCGTAATACCCACTCGAGGAGTCACGAGATAAACGCACCGCAGCACGGTCGTGTGCATGTGTTGTTCAAATGTGTAGGGAGTGCGAAAATCCCCGAGCGTCGAGTGGCTGCGGCCGCGCTTCTTCCCTGCTTTCGGTCGCCTGCATTCTCTAGTGACGAATGAACCAGCAGCAGTTAGAGGACATGGGGGGTTGCTCGACCTGATTGCGTGGCACGGCGTCGCGGGTTTCACGTCGGCCAGCGGTTATCTCTCCCTGCTGTTGGAAATTGCCGCCAATCGGGTTGAAAAGAGTAGGCTGAGCAGCCCGGACGAGACCAAGGCCGCCATAACCTCTACTTTCTGCATCAGTTCACCGCCACGTCCAGGAGCGGCGGCCTCTTTATGCTGGCGCACGGCGACCTGCACCTACATAACCTGATAGTTCATGAAGACCTGGAGCTTCTGGCCGTCATCGATTGGGAGTGGGCCCAGACTGTACCCCTCCAGTTCTTCACTCCCCCGAGGTGGCTCACCGGCATCTCGCCTTAGGTTCTCACCTACCGTAGTCGGTACCAGCCGCACGCCGAGAGGCTGAGCGAGCTTTGTTCTGCTGGCGAGGAAGCAGAGGTGCGGTTGGCTCTCGTGCCACTGGGCAGCCATGGCCCCCGACGAGGGCGTCCTTGTGAGCTTGGCTTTGCAGTACCCAGGCCTTATCGAGGACGTCATGCGTCAGGGCATCGACTGAACGGCCCGCAGGATGATGGACTGCGAAGGCCCGCATCAATCGCTTCATCGACGAGGACCCCCGCCGCGGCCATCTGGTCGCCAGAAAGGTGGCTGACTAGCTCGCTTACCAGGCCGAGAGGGAGCAGCTCGGCATCAAAGAAGAGTGGGCCGCTGTCCAGGGGGAAGGGAGGAGGGCACGACGAGTGAGCACGAGTATTTGTCTACGCTTGCTCATGCTTTCTGCACAGGCAGTGATTGACAATCCAGAGTAGTCGCCCTTCAACAATTTGAGGGAACGGCCAAGTCACACGGATCGTGAAGAATTCGGTGTGGTCGACAATGCTATCCCATAACCCTCTCCAATCTCCGCGCTCCAGCGGCCCTGGGGCCGAGCCGCGGAAACACGGTCCATTTCTGACAACGTCCGTTCCCCATCACCATGGACAAGGCATTCGTCCCGAGCAACCTATAATTTGCCGAGTGAGCGTATGTCTCCCCCGCCCTTCATTCTATACACACCAAAAGTGTGTGCTTGGTCCAGGAGGCTTCGGCCCCGAGCAAAGCAGTATCGGAAAGGGGGAAATACACAGAGCTAGATCGAATCCGTGCGGATGGTACGGCTCATCGTCAACCCACATCAAGTTAGCTACTAGTGAGGCAGAAAATGGGAGAGAGATCTCTAATATGTACGCGACCGCGTGCCCTCTAACTACCGACATAATTCATCCCATTGTTGATATGCCGCGTCAACATAGTCAATGATATTTTGATGAGTTCGCTTTCCATCCTTGACCTCATCAGCAATCTCCTTGGTCTCCCTCACGACGCTCTAGTACCTGTCATCGTTCTGCTCTAACTTCCTGGCTAGGAAAGACCTGAGCTCCTCGGGGTCGGCAGCCCCCGCAGTGAGCTCGGCCCAGTCCGGGGTGGCAGTGGCCAATCGTACACTGCCAAAGTCGTCGTGGGCGTTGAAGGCGCTCCCGAGCAGAGTATGGAGCTGGATGCTCCCGTCGTCCACGGACTTTCTGATCGGCTCCGAGAGTCGTGGACCTCGAGGTGGTAGCTTCGTCAGTTTCACCGCCTTCTCCTCTTCCTCCTCCAGGATGCGATTGGACATGTTCAGGTACTTCAGGAACATGTCTCGCCGCGGCTCGCTGAGCTCCCACGAGCCAGGTCTCTCTTGGAGGACCCACCAAGGCACAGCTACGAGTTGCGCTGGGCCGGCATAGGTCCATTCGATGTCGGCGACCCCGACAATTTTCAGATCCTACCGATTATTGACGAGCATGTTCGCACCAGGCCATCATCCTGTGTCTGTCGGAGCTGCTCCATTAGCAGGCACAACTCGGCATGTCCGATGGGGTGGGGGAATCGCTGCCGCTGCCGCCTTGTCCTCGGTGGAGCGCGACATTAGGGCACCGCTCGTCAAGCGTCTTCCCTCGGACTACTAGCCCGAGGAGGCAATTTTGCGTGCAGTCGTGCCGTGCCTTGCTGGGCTCGTCGACCGCCATGGTCATGACTTCTCGGCAGAGCCGTAGGTTGGCGTGTCCGGCGCTTTCGCTCTCTGGTTCGTCGTCGGTTGTTTCTGGGGACTGATCCTCGCTGCCGGGATTGACGTTGGTCCCAGGACAACCCAACCCAGGCTCCGGGTTCTTCCTCTCACGTAAAAGGTAGGTCGATCGGCCCACACCACGTGCAGGACACCACTTGTGTTCGCGGATTTGTTTTATGGAGCCCTTGGACGTAAGGCTTTTGTCCGTCTCGGCATTGGATTTGAGAAGACCAGCTCATGGCAGGCATCGATGTATTCGACCAGTGTTGTAGAGCATGTCTGGTTCTCGGCAACTTCGGCGCGTTAGTCTGCTTCGTGCAGAAGCCTGCGAAGTTCGCCCATTGACCGCCGCGGGTTCATCCTATAAACAATGCTCAATGTCGGCGGAGATGATACTCGGGGAGGGTGTTTTGGGTAGAGGAATGTTGCATTGATTTTCTCCAGAAGTCGCTGATGTAATTAATATACCTAGTTAAGCACGTTGGCCAAGTTTTGAACCGCTTTCGTAAGGACCGTAATCTCGTAACTCTTTTATAAGTTTAAAAAAGGCAATTAATAAAAACTGGATCCCCACGTGGGGATGAGGAACCTCTTAATGACGGGCACGGCCGTGACGGTGGACAGGGGCAAGGTCGTGATTACCTGCAGATACAAGCCCAGCCTCCCAATGGTGGACGCGCCGGAAAGCATCGACGCGGGAGTGCGTTGGACAAGGTGCCGGCCATCCGCACGCTCCTCACTAACGACGACGTGTGCTACGACTACGCCACTAGAAGCCCCGAGTGTGGAGATCAGGGTCAAGAAGGACCACAGAGGCGGAGACAGCCGAGACTCGGCTTCGGTGCCGTGCTATCTTTGTCAGCCGTCGACAGACCGCTGGTTTGACACGCCTGTGCCTCGTCTAGCTCTGTGGATTGAGGAAGAGATTTTGGTAATGAACTCGTTCAAAGAGGCTCGTCTTCTGTGGGACGAGTCAGTGGAGGTGTCTCTTTGACATGGCGGATTGTCGTCTGGCTACTGCCGTCTAGAGGTAGTGCCTCCCATCTGCCCACCTCGCAAGTTGTTCTGCAAAGCCACCGTGTTCCCTGTCGTGATGGGCGCCAGGAATGGACTGTCAACTTATCGCAGCAGCATATGGCCTGACTGTGGAGGCAGGTGCTGGCACTGGCACGTTCGAGTTGTCAACGTAAAGAGTGGGAACCAGTTACAGATGCTCGGTCCGGTTGGGCAGTCGGTACAGGAGCGATTTCCGTCGTCGGTGCCCCACGGCGGGCGCTCGGCTCGGTGCGCCTGGGGCAGGTTCTGCCAATATGATTGTCGTGGCAGAAATGGCCTCCTTGCAGAATTTTCCCACCTTGTCTTGGCCCGCCACGGGCGGCAGCTGGCGGCCGGTTAGCTTCGTTGAACTGAGTGACTTCGACTCGTTCTTCCCGTTCTACCGCGCCCGCCCGGCCTGGGACGTCGCCCTCGGATGTGTGAGGATTCCTGCCACCATCCACCACTATCCTTTCATCAGGCTCCAGACTCGTGGCACTGTCCCTCGCGTGCCATCAATTGACGCCCTAACAGCTACCGTTGGGACGAGGCCCCTCTGCACCGATTGCCTTCGCTCGTGCCTTTCGGATTCTGCCGACATGGTGTAGGGAGTAGCTCCCAAGAAGCAGCCCACGCCACAGGCCGCTCCTGTCCAGGTCTAGCCCCTTGCATATAAAACTGGGGAGATATCTCGAGACGTGCTATGGCAGGTTCTTGCCTCAGGCCAGAAGCGGGCAAAGTTGGGTGTGAGATTGGGTAGGAATTTGATGTGGCTGAGAGCCAACTCATAATCTGGTGAGACTAGCCACCAAGATATCGCCGAAAATCATTGGATACCTTCCGTCGTATTAACAAGCAAACCCACGGACTGCCTGCGTCATTCACCATTTCCCGACAACATCTCAATGATCTCTAATCTTCTTACCAAGAGTATCGCTTCAGACGAAACATTAAGCGTGGACGATATGGCGACCATAACCACACCAATTATCAGGCGCGTCTGGACTTCATCCAACAAGCAGGGCATCTGGGTCTCTCTAGTTCGGTAGGCATATATTAAATCTTGTCTTGTGCCCGCTAGGCTTGTTTGCCCTGCCCCTGCCCCATTTGAATCATCTATTAATGCTACCTCGGAAACAGCACTTGGAGCAAACCAGGGCGGCTCCAATGCAGTACGATCCGAACTGTCCTTTCAAGTACAACAATTTCGTCTACCACGTTAAGCTCCCCACATCGTTTACCCTCCCAGATCAGCAGGAGCATCGGCAGCCGCAGCCGGGCTGCGTACGCACCCCCGGAGGCACCAGCGATTTCATACTTCGACTTAGCAGCCAGGATGCCGAAGGCATGTCCTGGGATACGCGGGTCGAGAATGAGGTGGTCATCATCAGCCTCGGATAAACTACCCTGCGCCATATCAAGCCAGCGGTGGTCTCTGGTGTCTTCGCCTGGGCCAGCGCAGCAACCTCCCATGGCTGGATCCTCGAAGAGCGGATGACGGGCGTACCTGTCGACGTGTCATTTGAGACCATGAGCCTAGACCAAAGGAAGGGCATCCCGGCGCAGATGGCCCAGCCTTTGAAGGCCCTGTAGGACTGTGAGCTTCCCGGGAGTATCACCGGTTGGGGGGCCTGATATTCGACCCGGATGGCCAGTTCGTAAGCGCGTCCATGGCTGGCGTCGGCGCGGGGCCTTGGTCCTCCTTCGAAGACTCCTTCCGCGGTCGCCTGCAGGTGGCGCTTAAGGAGGCTGACTCGAACCCACATATTCAACGTTGGCACGCAAACGGCGTCCGAAATCGCCTAGATGCTTTCCTCGCGCGGGGACTACCTGCGCAATTCGCTTCACTAACCTCCAAGCTTGAGAGGACAATCGTACACGCAGACTTCAGTAAGCACCCATCATACACCTACTATACCCACGCTGCCTTTATTTAACTGTAGCCGGTGTCAGGTGTTTCGGTCGACTGGGCTTTCTCCGCCCGGCATTCCCCAAAGCAACTGCCGGGATTTTAACTGGGGCAGGTGAGGCCCCAATTTCAGGCTGAGGCCTGGCTGGGGTCCGGCTGGGGTATTGGGTTCGGATGCTTCCACCCTGTGCACTGCCCGATGGAGCCGCCACAGGGGCTTTAGCACTCGAACCTACATGTACTCCGTAGGTAGTAGGTAATGCTGAGTACATTTATGACCCTGCCCATCCCACAGGCGGCTTGACTGACGGAATCGTGGGCGGTGACGGTTACGCGCAGACGAGTCCCTGGCCCTACCTACCTACCTATAACCAGACCGACCGTTACGTCACCGGCGTCATTTTTCCTCAGCTAGGATGGAATACCTAGGCTGCTCCGCACGTATTGCGGCCACCAAGTGTTGAGCTTGATCATTGCATAGCCAGCAAGTCGTGACGGTTGTTGAAAAGACAAACCCGTCCTCCTTTGGAGCTTTGAGCAAGCCACCAGGTCGTAAGGAATCGCTCTGGAGGGTGAGAGGGGACGACGGCGACAGCAACGGTGACGGAGGAGGGGGACATTTACCGTTAGAGGATCAAGCAGGTGAGCCGACTCCCGAACCGCGCGCCGAAGAAGCGCCGCCGTAGCTGCTATGATGGTCAGGGAGTGACGATGAGGACGTGGAGTTAACATCTACGGCGAGGTACACACTGAAAAAGGGCTAGTTACCTTATGTTAGGTGTGGTGGTGACCACGACGCTGTCGACGGCCGAGATCCAGTGGCGAGACCCGTGACCAAGGAACCACGCGCAACAACTGCAGGACGTGCAGGACACCAAGAGGGAGGCGGAAACCGCTAGCAGCGTGTTCAAAAAAGAAAGAAGAAGAAAAGAAGAAGAAGGGGGAAAAAGAGAGAGAGAGAGAGGGAGAGAGCCGACACGAGAAAGGGCTGCTCTTTGGAAGCGCCGCCGCGCGTACTTGCTGACGATGCTCTCGTACTTCGAACAGGAAGGCCAGTCCGGGCTAAGGTGGTGGAGATGATGGAGTAAATGGCGTGGACTGGCGAGTCGGGGTGAACAACTCCGCAGCGTCGACGACACCACCGCGACGGGCGAATCGGGTCACGCCGTCCTCGAGGTGGAAAAGGGTTCTTCTGAAGCTGACATCGCAGCGCGTCGGGACGGAGCTGGAGCCGGCGAGGGTTGCGAAGATGCCTCTGCTTCATTTTTGCGACGGAGCGGGGTGAGGCGCAGCTTCTCGAGGACCCTGGACAGAGACGCTGACGGCCAACCTTAAGTCGTCCGTGTTGTATAGATGTGTAGAGCCCTAGCGCATGGGCGCCTACCTAGACGCTCGGTACGTTCTGGTCACGCCGGCCCGGGACGACAGGGTGGGGCCAAGGTGTTTGCCGCCGTAGTGTCGGCCACGCATAGAGGAGCTGCTGCAAAAAGCAGTGCTCTGCAACTCGGTCGATCTCTGCTACCTCAATAGCCACCCCCGACAATTGTTTGCCTCCAAATCTGGATTGAGTGCGGGGCCTGAGCTGTGGCCGCTTTAACCTGAGCACAGGGGAGCACAGGGCGAGCAAGGGTGATCGCCTGAGCCAGCACTTGGCATCATTTCAGCGCCCGGGTAAACCTGCCACGAGTTAAATCGGAGGCATGGACGGCAATGCCACACCCCTGGATTGCGCCTGCCGCCAGGCTACGGGTGCGCAATGCTGATCAATCAGTCACCACCGGCCTACTGTTTCCATTTTCCCACGGCTGCCTGACGCGAGGAGCATGAGCAGCCTGGTAACGGAAATTGAGCATTGGATATAATTGATTTGTACTGATTAACGATTATGGATCTTATGGCCTTGTAGGCTCGAGGCCTACCGGCGCCTGCTAAAGGTTAAAAGGGCGAGGGACCCGTGGGATTTATTCTGGGCGCCTACGGTTATGGGGAGTGAGGGATGGGAGGTGGTTACTAGGGATGGGACGGTTATGCAGGATGGAGGCTTTGTCGGTTGGGTGAGTAGATACGCTACCTGGCCAGTTGACTTGGGGGCTTATTGGTGTATTATGGGATAGGTAACTAGTTAGTCACCAGGATTCTCTGGGTCACCCCGGTGACGTTTGTCATCTCGGGTTGCAAACCACGCTCCTTCAGACAGGCTTTAGCTTGTTCTAGAGGCAGGATCACAAGCCGTGGCGGAGCTAATTAGTTGCAGCACTCAATAGCCAACAAGTCTAATCCTGCTTCTCAAGTTTCGCCTGTGGACGAGCAACGGTATCAGCCTCCTCACCGTGATCGGGACAGACCAGCGCGCTCCCAGTGTCGTCCCTCATGCCCCACGCGTCGTCAAAGAGCGTAACCCAGCTCCACAGGTCAAGGGCGACGATGCCGACGGTGTCGAAGAGCAAGAAGAACATCACAACCCGCAGGCTCGCGAACCGGGGCGCCTCCTCGAAGAAGCCGCGGCACCCGGGCCCGGGCAGCAACGCATGGCTGCGGCCTAGGCGAGGAAGTGCACGACCTTGAGCGGCATGATAGCCATACTCTTGGCGCACTCCTTGGCCATCCACTTGGACCGACACCAGCACCCCCACCACGTCCATATGGCTCGTGCGGAACCGCCGGCATAACTGTGTCCAGTGCTTGGCCGCTGTGGGGTAAACAGTGGTGGTGGCGGCCTCCGGGTCGCATTGCAGCACGGTGCGCCTGCCGGCCTGGTTCTGCACCCACCGCGTAATGAAGGCGTCGTTGCCGGCGCGGACTGTGACGCGTCGCCCCGTAAGCGGGTTGGTCCACATCTAGCCTTCGAAAGCCGCGAGGAAGGCCCCGTCCTGGAGGATGTGTGCCCGCACCGCCACCGCCCGCCCGACTAGGCACATCACCGTGCCGCCCCGGCAGCCCATCCGGTGCCGCTGGGTGCCCATATAGCCGACGAGGGCCCTGGAGGCCCACGACACCGCCGATCTAGGGATCCTCAAGGAGCGCGACGAGGGAGCGTAGAACGGTTGGAAAGTCTTTGATTTTCTTGCGAGAAGACTACCTAGATCGAATTGATAGTACAACAGCTTGATGTAATAATTTTAGGGCGAGTTTACGATTCCAACGCCTAAGAGAAGGCCCTCGACGAGTACGAACGATTACGGATGCATGAGGGAGATGACTACGACGACTTTAAGAATAATATCGTATGCCTAGCCGGCGAGCGCCGCCGCCCTTAATCCGAGTGGAAGTGAGAGATCAACCGTAAGAAACTGTTGCGGCTGCCAGTGGGAGTTGGTGGCCTGAGCCACCAGGCAACAGCCCGCACTGACCCCTGGTCAGTGCACATGGGCTTTTGCTAGAAAACTCCGCAATGGCCGCACAGAAATCAATGAACGCATCATGCGCTTTTCTACCTAATTTTGTTCTGTATTGCTTCCCTGCGATTGACATAACAGAAACCCTCCAGCTTGTCTGCCGGTGCGGTCAATTCCTTCGTGGACCTATTAATGACTCCTGTCTCGCCGCACTGTCTTCAGAACATAAACCCTCCACCCTCTCCCCCAAGGCAGATTAATCGTTATATATAAAACTAAGCCCAGCTCTCTCTCCTCCAGCATTCATAGGCAGGAAAGCAGTCGACAGTGTGGAAGCGACAGAAAATGGCCGCTACTTCTTCCTAAACGTAATACCGCTAATACCGCCATGATTAACTCCAATCTGCATGCCTTCATTCTGAGGTCCAAAGCTGTTGAACACTCGTGCATCGTCTTTCTGGGCATCTGCAGCTGCGGTACGGATACCCGAGAGCAGTTCTTCGAATAATTTGCGCGATTCACCCAAGGCGTTACGCTCGACTGCAACCTGG
The DNA here is from genome assembly GCA_003049395.1 of Pseudohalonectria lignicola. NCBI lineage: Eukaryota > Fungi > Ascomycota > Sordariomycetes > Magnaporthales > Ophioceraceae > Pseudohalonectria > Pseudohalonectria lignicola. The sequence goes on along the minus strand of PYSP01000555.1, from coordinate 3,325 downwards.
CTAAGCGCATCGACCCGATCGGCACCTGTTTCACGCTGATCCTGCTTCGCGAGACGAAGTGCTTCGAGCTTGGCATTCACTTCAACCAGCTGCTTGTCCGACGCTGTAATGAATGCTGCGATTTCGGCTTCCTTTGCTGATATAGCCGTCATGATCGCTTTAGACTCTTGTTTCTGCCCTAAAGAGCTATGTCTGTATCTACTTAGGATCTGTCTGTGAAGGCTTTAGTCTAGGGCTCGAACTTACAAGGTCGCGATACTGACAACCGAAGTCAGCGTGATTTTGCAATCCTTAAGTTGCTCCGACATGGACTTGATGTGACCTTGTCTAAAGACGCCGAGCATTGCCCGGTCCTGCCAGGACAAGTGTCCGTCGTCGCTGTGCCGCGTCCAGCGACCGAGCGCGGTCCTGAACTTGTCGCATGACTCTCTGCATGATATCGTCGCCGCTTTCGACTGGCAGACCACAGGCTCACCAAGCGACTCCCATTGTGGGTCAGATACGGCTTGAAGGGAAGTAAGGGCCTGGTTCACAGAGAGCAGATCATCCTTAAGCGATCGAACGGCTTCCGGCGCGTCAACGATCTTCTGCAGGTCGTCTAACAGAAGGTGTACGTAGTGGAGCGCCGGCGCGGTAATCCCGACGACGGCAGCAGTAATGCTCAAAGGGTCCATCGTAAAGGGAGTGGGCGTCAGCGAGATTTACTAGTATGGGTTATCTCCCATACTGCAAATTTCCGTAAGACTCGTTTATTAAGTGTTACGGCGATGTCGGGCTCAGAGGGAAGTGGGTGTGGCACAGGTCTGTCCGCCGCGTCATTAAGGCTGAGTAGCCGATCACGTGTAGCGATTTAGCTGGCTCAGCTGTCCAGCCGCCACAGCCAGCCACTCGCGACAAAGGCATCATCAGACGAGCAAGCACACAGTGAGAAGTTGTGTATGATCCGTATAACCCCATTGAGTTATTAGCGATGGCGTATCAATCATCCGCTTCTTTCGGTAATCGGAACAAGGGCCTCGAGGTGGGGCAGAACTACGGCCGGATTAACACCCAGTTCTACTTATCGGCGGGTAAGGTTTAACGCTGTCCGGCCAACCCCGGCTCTGGCTAATTTCCGCAGAACGCACAGAGACGCCGCCACAGCCGTTCGCGACGATCCCCTTCTCCTGCGACCCCGACTATGTGGACCGCGGAGATATTCTCGACCAGATCCACCAGCGGTGTTCCGAACCGGCCGGCCGCGTGGCTCTCGCGGGCCTCGGCGGCATTGGGTACGCCCTTCCAGATATGCTAAGAGGAGTCTGATTTGGGCTAACTGGCGCAGCAAATCGGGGCTTGCCATCGAATTCGCCCACCGAGTCGCTGCCAGGCAAGACGACAGATGGATATTTTGGGTTCATGCCGGCACGCAGGCGCGTGTCGAAGAAGACTTTCGGGCAATTGCCGATTCCGTCAAGTTACCCGGCCGGAAGCAGCCTGAAGCCGATATCCCACAACTTGTATGCAACTGGCTGTCGAACGAACGGAACGGCCGATGGATTATAATCCTCGACAGCGCCGATGACGGTGACGTGTTATACAAAGTGGGTGGCGATCGCGAAGGGCGGCCGTTTGCGAGCTATCTACCGCAGAGTCGAAATGGATCCATCCTCGTCACGACACGCAGCAAGGAGCTAGCTCGCCGGCTGACCGGAAGCCAGAAGAACGTGATTGAGATCGGGCCCATGGCGCAGAAAGATGCTCTTGCGCTCCTGGAGAAGAAACTAGGACCACTTCAGGATACGGACACGGCCGCGGAGCTGGCCCAGGTGCTGGACTATGTTCCGCTCGCCATCAGTCAGGCAGCCGCGTATATACAGGAAAGGGCGCCACGGAGCTCGCCGGAGAAGTATCTTGGCGAGTTTCGTGAGAGCGAGCGCCAGAAAGCTAGGCTCCTAGGGTACGACGGCGGCGATCTACGGCGGGATGGGGCCGCATCGAATGCGGTGCTTACGACGTGGCAGATATCGTTTAATCACATCCGCGATGTACGGTCTTCTGCGACCGACCTCCTCTCTCTTATGAGCTTTTTCAATCGACAAGGCATTCCCGAGTCACTCTTACTGCCGACAAGTAAGCCAGACGAGTCAGAAGACCCAGGATCTGATGGCAGCGACAACGAGATAGATGAGTCAGAAGACTCAGGGTCGAGTGGCAGCGACAACGAGACAGACGATTGCTATGAAGACGATGTGGCAATGCTGAGGAACTTCTGTCTTATTACTACAAACGAGGACGGAGACGTCTTCGAAATGCACGGACTCGTGCAGCTGTCGACAAGGAAGTGGCTGCAAGCCAGCGGGCTAGAAGAGCCGTTTAAGCAACAGTTTGTAGCACGAATGGCGGCAGTGTTTCCGAGTGGGGACTACAGCAATTGGGCGACCTGTCAGAGGCTATTCGCCCATGTCGAGGCGGCCGTCGAGTATCGGCTAACGGAGGGCAGGGTGGAGGAGGCGTGGGCAAGGCTTCTCTATAATGGTGCTTGGTATGCGTGGCTGCGAGGCAGGTACGATGTGGCAGAGCGAATGATCCGGAAAGCAAAAAGGACTTACGAGAAGAGGCTAGGAAAAGGCGATGAGAGGACGCTAGCTAGCGCGTCATTATCTGCGTTGGTACTTAGTGCCAAAGGGCTCTGGGAGGAGGCAGAGAAGCTGGAGGTTGAAGTGATGGAGACTCGTAAGGCAAAGCTCGGGGCCGATCATCCCGACACGCTGACCAGTATGGCCAACCTGGCGTCAACATACTGGAACCAGGGCCGCTGGGAGGAGGCAGAGAAGCTGGAGGTTGAAGTGATGGAGACTCGTAAGGCAAAGCTCGGGGCCGATCATCCCGACACGCTGACCAGCATGGCCAACCTGGCGTCGACATACAGGAACCAGGGCCGCTGGGAGGAGGCAGAGAAGCTGAGGGTTGAAGTGATGGAGACGAGTAAGGCAAAGCTCGGGGCCGATCATCCCGACACGCTGACCAGTATGGCCAACCTGGCGTCGACATACTGGAATCAGGGCCGCTGGGAGGAGGCAGAGAAGCTGGAGGTTGAAGTGATGGAGACTCGTAAGGCAAAGCTCGGGGCCGATCATCCCGACACGCTGACCAGTATGGCCAACCTGGCGTCGACATACTGGAATCAGGGCCGCTGGGAGGAGGCAGAGAAGCTGGAGGTTGAAGTGATGGAGACTCGTAAGGTAAAGCTCGGGGCCGATCATCCCTCCACGCTAACCAGTATGGCCAACCTGGCGTCGACATACTGGAACCAGGGCCGCTGGGAGGAGGCAGAGAAGCTGGG
>PYSP01000554.1:0-13192 GCA_003049395.1 Pseudohalonectria lignicola | reverse complement strand
CTCACTGTTAAGGTCAGGGGTAAGTAAGGCTTGGCAAGCTTGGCAAGCCTACCCTTGATCCAATTCTTCCATTTTTCAACACGCTTAATATACAGAAGTGGTTTCTTATGTCAACGCTAGAGAAAGCAGTGATCTCGCGTTATCGCTGGAGAGAGTGGTAATAGTGACTTGTGTGAGTAAATAATATTCAATTATTATATAAGGGCAATTAGATCTAAGCTCAGCAGTGAAGCCACTGTGCGCAAGAAGATAAACCCCTCAGCGGGGCTACTACGTAAGCACTGGTCACATGACCAGTCACACCACCCCCTAACCTAACAGGCTACATAAGGGTAAGCCATGAGGCTATTCCCGACCCGTTTGTAACAATCAGGGTCTACTAGTATATAGAATACTAGTGGACTCAATCAATGGATTTGTGTTCGGGTACGAGTACAGCGAGACTTATGCTGGGTGACTGGATTCTGAATAAGAACGACTGGGCTTTAGACAAGACTGGTTGACTGGGTAGGCTGGGCTGGATAGGCTGGGTCACTAGTGTGGTGTTGCTGATTGGTCTCTCACAAGAAATGAGATGTATTGTCAAGTTGACTACTGAAGAGCTATCTAGCTGTTCTATCTATCTAGGTAGGGAATGAGTATTCTTTATATATTTATAGCTCTTCTATAGTAAGTTCTTAATCTTAAGTGATCTCTCTTAAATCATTATAAATCTTTAATCTCGAGTGATCTCTTTTAGATTATTATAAATCTTTAATCTTGAGTAATCTCTTTTAAATCAATGTAAATCTTTACCTATCGGTTACCCCTGGTCACGTGATTACCTGGTCTATAATTCTTAACCCGTGCTTATATATAAGCCGCGGCTATACCTGCGGCCTAGGGCTTTTCCTTCTTTATTTCTATCGTTACTATTAGTTAATAACGAGCAGTCGTAACAAGGTAGTAATCCTTAACGGAATCGACCCCCTGGATAACCTTAATAAGGATTAAGTAATCCGTAACCTTCTAGTTAAAGTCACTTCTCTTAAGACGATAATTAAATTAACTTTAATACCGTATATGATTATATACTACTATATAATATATATAAACCGCGAGGCCGTCCTTAAGGCTTATCGTAACGCCAGTATACTGGTTAAAGTAAACGAGGCGGGCCGGTATTACTACAAGGATTATACCTTTAGAAAGGCGGAATCAGTAATTTCCTATAACTCCTTTATTAAGACCTCCTAGCCGCTTAGCCGCTTACATGTTAATATAGTGATAATTAAGTTAATTTCCATTAAAGATTTCCTATATATAGTTCACCTCGTCGACGAGGCTACTAGTTACTACTAAGCCTTTTTTACTCGTAACGAGATATCGATCTTTCCCCTTTTAAAGCAGCACCTTCTCTACTTAAAGAAGCAAATAAGCTTATAAATCTAGGGCTTACACCTGGATTAAAGTATAGAGTTTTATTAGAAATAAATTAAGGTTAAAAACCATAAGAGAGGTGTTATAATGGAGACAATAACCGCTCGGAACCCTTAAATGAACGGGATTATCAAGCGAGCGGGTAAGATTATTATTAATAACACCCACACCAGATTAAACGCTACGAGCTTACTTATAAACTATTAGGTGTATACTTATGCGTACGTAGTTAAGATACTTAACTACACCCCGATAAAGGTTAATACGGATTTTAAATCACTATATTAAGCCTTAATAAAAGCCCTTAACCTATTAGCGGCTTTATATAAACCCCTTATTTATATAATCGTTACGTTTGGTACTCTTATTTACGTATATATTAACGATTTAATTAAGCGCCCCCGGGCCAATAAGATATAAAATAAAGCGGCGAAGGGTAAGCTAGTTAGCTTTTAAAGTAATTATAATATTATTAAACTCGTATATATAAATGTTAACGGGCGAGTAATATATATACGGGATACCCGGGTTTATAACCTTAATAAGATACTACTTATCTTTTTAAAGGACCCGTATAATACCTTTAATAACAAGGTACTTATAAACAGGTTAAACGATAAAAATATATTTTAAATAGAGTTTTAAGATATTTATTTTAAGGTTAATGTGACGATTAGGGTCTACTTGTATACAAGATAGTAGTGGACTTAATCAACGGGTTTGTGTTCGGGTACGAGTACGGCGAGACTTATGTTAGGTGACGGGATTCTCTCATAGAATGGCTGGACTTGGTGCAAGGCTTATTAGGTGAGGTAAGCTGGTCGCTTAAGGAGGTGTTACTAATCGGTCTCTCGCTTTAGAAAGGAGATGTATTATTAAGTTAACTACTAAAGAGCTAACTAGTTATTTTATCTACTTAAGTAGGGAATATATATCCTTTATATACCCGTGGCTCTCCCGTAATAAGTCCTTTAATATATTAGATATATTTGCTACCTTATTAATAGATATATTATATATATCGCTCGAGGCTATCTCGGATATCCTTATTATATTACTAGCAGATATATTTAATATAACGTTACCTGCCGGTAAGGTGTTAATTACGTAATTATTTAGTCCATATCCTTTATAACCGCTTTCTTAAGGCTAGGCCTACGGGGTTAAGCCCGTTAGGCTTCTTTTATTCCGTTCTTCCGTTCTTCGTTAGTCCTGGATATTTAATTATAACATTAGATCTCCCCTCCCTTAGTTTAAGTCCTATAAACCTTTAAGTAGTAAGCGTTCCTACCTTTTCTATCTAACCTGCTTTTTCTTTCTCGTCGTTCGTTAGCCCCTTCTCCCGTTTAATTGCTAACACGATGTTAGGTCGCATTCAGAAACCGAAGTCGAGGGTTCGCTCTTCGACGAGTCGTCGTGACGATCTTCTAGCCGTTCTTCTAGCTTGTCCTTCTATTATGCCGTCGTGTTCTTCTTACGAGGCGCGGGGTCTTCCTTCCTANCTAGCCGTTCTTCTAGCTTGTCCTTCTATTATGCCGTCGTGTTCTTCTTACGAGGCGCGGGGTCTTCCTTCCTACGAGGTGTCGCCGCTCGATTCTTCCCGTTATATCGAGTGCGTTCGTTAAGGTCGCTCGCGTTACGACGTTTTAAGGATCTCGGGTCCTGAGTTACGTCGGATTAATAAACAACATGCCAAGTTAGATGCTGAAGTGGAGGCGTAAGAGTTAAAAATGCTCGAGGAGTAATAAAGGCTCCTAGAGTCTCAGTAGAAACTCCTTCGTCTCCGAAGATAAAAGAAAGTGTGGTTTGAGAAGATAATACGCGCCGTGCGCCGGGGGATTAATAACGTGGAGGAGTTGGAGAAAGTCGAGAAGGAGGAAGCTGAGCGGGAGGAGTAGCGCTAGCGTAACGATCGTCCTACTTCTGCTGCGGGGAACGAGCTTCCTTCTAGTTTTTTAACTGACTAGGATACGGTTTATCCTGAGGTTATTTTAACTTTATCGGTTTTTATTAAGTTTAATAAATATTCTCTTTTTTTTTTTTAAGTTCTTTCTAATTTTATATTAATAAATACCTTCGTAAATATTATAAAGGGTTCGTCGGGTACTGTAATTAAGGGCTTTTAATTAATAATCCGGGTATTTTTATATTTTTAAAAGACTTATTAAGCGTTTTTAAGGTTATCTTTTAATTCCTAAGTATTTTCTTCGTAACCGTAATTATTCCACTTAATTAAGTACTTTATAATTTTATCGTCGTTTTTCCTACTATTAAGGATTTATTTTACCTCGTATTCTTATTCCGGATTAACTTCGATCCTATCGTTCGTTTACGATCTTCGTAATATTAATTCTAATAATAAAACGTAAAAGACCGGGTGGATTCGTATTATTAAGGGTAGATTAAATTAGTAGTTAATTAGTAAAACGACTTTATTAATTTTAAACGGGCCGATTTTCTTAAAATCGAGTTTATTACTTAATCGTTTTATTTTAATATTACGTCAGAGGAAATAAATATTATCCTATTCTTTAAAGGTTAATCCTTTTAACCTTCTTATATTAGCGTTTTTACTTATTCGTTCCCTAACGAATTATAAATCTTTCTATAATTCGCCGTAAAGCTACCGGAGTTTTTTAACTTTCACGAGCGCTTTAAACGCGGTTCCTACCTCTTTTAACTCGTAATATATTATTAAGGTATATCCGTAATTAGCGTAAAACGGGGTGTGTTTTATACTTTAGTATTCGGAGTTATTATAAGCGAATTAAGCGGTTAATAAAAGTTATACCTAATTATCTTATTCGTAGTTAATATAATAATATAAGTATTACTTAAGCGTTTAGTTTATTCTTTCTATTTATTTATCCGTTTATAAGTGAAACGCCGTAGATAACTTATACTTTATCCTTAGTTATAATATAAGGGACTTTTAAAATCGCGACGTAAAGAGTTTATCTCGGTCGGAAATTACCTTTTCCGGGAGGCCGTAGCTTATAACGAGGTGTTAAAGGAACGTATACGCTAGTTCCTTTATATTACTTACTTCCTTATAAGGGAGGAAAAGGGCGTATTTAATAAATCGGTCGACGATAATTAGAATATTATCGTAAGTAGTCCTCGTTAAGGGTTCTCGTAATCGGGGTAGCTTAACGATAAAATCGAGTATAACCGACTATTATAATCGTTCTGGTAATAATAATAGCTGGAGAAACCCGTACGGTTTATATCGGTTTAATTTACTTTTCATATAAGTTTTATAATCTTATATTACGTTTTAAACTTATTATTATATTCTTATAAAGCCGTAATATTATTAAAGTCGCTTTTATATCTTTTTAATTCGTTAATAACCGTATATTAATACTTCGTACACTTATCGGATTTCTTTTAAAGTAAGGAGTTTTACTTATTTCCTTTATTATTTAATAATCGCGTTAAGATTCTTTTATTTTAGGACGAAGTCTCCGTTATCGTCTTTAAGGAGAGTCCTTATCTCTTTTAATATTATTTCTTCGTAATTGGTCCTTCGGCTAAGAGTATCGGCTCTCCCGTTCTTAAATCCTTTTCTATAGATAATCCTGAAGTGGAATTCGGATAAGAATTCCGACCATTTAATTTGCCTTTTATTTAAATCCTTATTAATAGTAAAGGTGGCGAGGTTCTTATAATCGGTGTAAACCTTAACCTCGTATCTAATTCCTGAGAATTAAAGCTTTTATTCCTCGAACGCTTTAATAATTACTATAAGTTTTTTATTATAAATTTAATAATTAAGCTTTAATCCGTAAAGCTTATTAAAGAAGAAGGCGTATAAGTGTAATCGTCCCTTTTCGTCTTTTTATCCGAGCTACGCGCCGATCGCGTAATCGGAAGCGTTTATCTCGACCTCGAACGGTTTCGTTAAGTTTAATATTTTCAGGATTAATTCATTAAGGACTTATTCCTTTAGCTAGTCGAATGCTTATTAAGCTCCTTAACTTTAATCGAAGCTTTAATCTTTCTTTATTAAGTTAATAAATAAGGTAGCGATTACACTATACCCTTTAATAAACTTCTTATAAAAGTTTATAAAGCCGAGGAATACCTTAACGTCTTTAACGTTTTTTAACTAAGGCTATTCCCGTATTACCGTGATTTTTAAAGTCTTCCATTCGTATTTCGCCAGGTGAGATAGTGTATCCGAGGAAGGTGACTTTTTAAGCGTGAAAGGTGCTTTTCTCTAGCTCGATAAGAAGCTTTACTCTTTCCAGTTTTTATAACACTTAATAAACGTATTACTAGTAGTTTTCGAGTGTTTTAAAGAAGATAAGGATATCGTCGAAGTAGATTATTACGAACGTATTTAAGTACTTCCAGAGTACTTAGTTAATTATAATTTAGAAAGTGGCTAAAGCGTTAATAAAGCCGAAAGGTATAATAAGGTATTCGAAATATCCTCGCTTTATACGGAACGTTATTTTCTATTCTTCTTTTAACTTTATCCTAATAAGGTTATACGCTCCTTTAAAGTTTAAGGTCGTAAATTATTATATTACGTAAAAGAGGTCTCGGAGTTCGTTAATTAAAGGTAGCGGGTAACAGTTTTTAATCGTAATATTATTAAAGCCTCGGTAATTTATATAAAGTCTTTAACGGGGTTTTTCTCGTATATATCCTTTCTTTAGGACGAAGAGGATTAAGTATCCCGCGGGTGATATAAAAGGTTTAATATATCCTTTCTTAAGGTTTTCCTCGAGATATTAATCGAAGGCCTTTATTTATACTAGGTTAAGTCCGTATATTTTCTAAAACTTAAGTTAAGTTCCTTCCTTTAAGGGTATTTCGTAATCGAACGAGTTATATTTTAATAATTCGATTTCGAGTTCTTCCGCGAAGAGTTATCGGTATTATTAATATTCTATTAATATTCGGGTAAGTCGATCCTCCGAGGGTATCGCTTATAGTTCTGATCGGGTCCGCTTATAAATAATCGCGGTTTCCTCCTCCGAAGTTAATACTGGGGCTGGCGCTCGCGCCAGGTGAAGGGAAGTTACGATTCTTTTCTTTTAAACCTTTGATCCTTTTACTCTTTAAATCCTTTTTAACTTATTTAAAGGTCCTGTTGAAAAATGGAAGAATTGGACCAAGGGTAGGCTTGCCAAGTTTGCCAAGCCTTACTTACCCCTGACCTCAACAGTGAGGAATTTACCTTTTAGTAAATTACACAGCTAGTTCTTACCAGATTCGGCAACTTTTTATATTGTTAAATAGCCCTCTCTTATCTCTATAGAATACACTTGGGTGCACGTGATTTAGGCTTACCGGGGACTAGATAAGTCGACTTTAGTAGTGGCTTAAGTGCCAAGACTTTAATATCTCTATTAAAGTTAAGGTAAATTGGATAATTATTATTTAACTATATAGGTTTTTAAGTTACCTTATATATTTATTAATTCTTTTCCATTTTAAGCTTAAGTTGCTAGCTTAGTTGTACTTTTAGTTAGGAATACCTTGACGGGCCCAGGGGAGATTTTGGGGATTTCTCTAAGTCAGATTTTAGGTGCAGATTCAGAGATACTTTGTATGGCCGTGAGTCGATTTTTAACTTTCCCCATACAAAAATAGTTTTTCGGAAAAGCCTTTCCGGACCGGAAGGGCCTGCGCGGTGCAGAACCTAAGAACGATGTTGCAGAGTATATGAGAGGAAGAAAAATAAAAAACTATCTCCTCTTACAGAGCCTTACACCACTGAAAATATAGCACTCCTAGTACCAGTTTTAGCGCTTTAAGCACTATAAGGTATAGAGCATTTGTGATTGCCTGATTTAGTGGAAATAAGCCCTGTACGGACTTCTGAAACTTTATTCCGTGAAAGTTTTTAGTGACCTTAAGTGTAGTAACTAGCAATTCTTAACGCATGCGTAAACCAAGTAACCCCTGTAATTATAGGCTTAACGACCCTGTAATTTAAGAAATATACCGACGTAAGCCCTTTTAAATAACGAAGCTTAAGGAAATTACGTATTACTTAAATAAATTAATTTATATAAAATCTTATAATAGTAAAAAGGCGAGTTATATAAGTTATAAACCGTAAAGGGAGAACTTATTTACTAGGGTAAAGGAATTATTAATAAGGAGATTATACCCTTTTAACTAATTATTAATAACCACTTAAAAACGATAACTTTAAATATTACGGAGATCGGAGAATAAAAGGTAATATTTAATATCCCTTAGCTTTGAAAGAATAACTTAAGGATAAATTAAATAATAAGTTAAGTTTAATAAAACGGTTTAATTATAAGGTAAAGTTTAAGATAAAGACCTTTAAATAAGTTAAAAAGAATTTAAAAAGTAAAAGGATTAAAGGTTTTAAAGAAAGGAATTATAACTTCCTTTCACCCGGCGCGAGCGTTAGCTTTAATATTAATATCGGAGGAAAAAACCGCGATTATTTATAAGCGGCCCCGATTAAAATAATAAACGATACTTACGGAGGATTAACTTACCCGAGTACAGATAAAATATTAATAATATCGATAACTCTTCGCGGAAGAACTCGAAACGAGATTATTAGAATATAACTCGTTTGATTACGAAATACCCCTAAAAGAAAAAACCTAACTTAAGTTTTAAAAAATAAACGGATATAATTTAATATAAATAAAAGCTTTTAATTAATACCTCGAGGAAAACTATAAGAAGGGATATATTAAACCTTTTATATTACCCGCGGGATATTTAATCCTTTTCGTTTTAAAGAAAGGATATATACGTGAAAAACCCCGTTAAAAACTTTATATAAATTATTAAAACTTTAACGATATTATAATTGAAAATTACTACTTATTACCTTTAATTAATAAACTCCGAGACTTTTTTTATATAATATAATAATTTACAACTTTAAACTTTAAAAGAGTATATAACCTTATTAGGATAAAGTTAAAAAAGAAATAGAAAATAATATTCGGTATAAAGTAAGGATATTTCGAATATTTTATTATGCCTTTTAATTTTAGAAACGTTTTAATTACCTTTTAAATTATAATTAATTAAGTGTTCCGAGAGTATTTAAATATATTTATAATAATTTACGTTAACGATATTCTTATCTTCTTTAAAACACTTGAAAATTATTAATAATACGTTTATTAAATATTATATAAATTAAAGAGAGCGAAGCTTTTTATTAAGTGAAAGAAAAGTACCTTTTACGTTTAAAAAGTTACTTTCCTCAGATAAATTATCTCACCCGGCGAGATACGAATAAAAGACTTTAAAATTATAATAATACGAGAATAATCTTAATTAAAAAACGTTAAAAACGTAAAAATATTCCTTAATTTTATTAACTTTTATAAGAAGTTTATTAAAAGGTACGGCGTAATTATTACCTTATTTATTAACTTAATAAAGAAACATTAAAGCTTCGATTAAAATTAAGGAGCTTAATAAATATTCGATTAATTAAAGGAATAAATCTTTAACGAGTTAATCTTAAAAATATTAGATTTAACGAAACCGTTTAAAGTCGAGATAAACACCTCCGATTACGCGATCGGCACGTAACTCAGATAAAGAGACGAAGAAGAACGATTATACCCGTACGCTTTCTTTTTAAATAAGTTTTACGGATTAAAACTTAATTATTAAAATTAGAATAAAGAATTTATAAGCATTATTAAAGCGTTCGAGGAATAAAAACTTTAACTCTTAAGAATTAAATACGAGGTTAAGGTTTATACCGATTATAAAAACCTTATTACCTTTATTATTAATAAAGATTTAAATAAAAGATAAATTAAATAATCGGAATTCTTATCCGAATTCCACTTCAGGATTATTTATAAAAAAGGATCCGAGAACGGGAGAGCCGACGCTTTTAACCGGAGGACCGATTACGAAGAAATAATATTAAAAGAGATAAAGACTCTCTTTAAAAACGATAACGGAAACCTCGTCCTTACGCAGAAAAACTTAAGCGTAATTATTATATAATAAAGGAAATAAATAAAACCCTTTACTCCGAAAGAAATTCAGGAGATATACGAAGTACCGGTATACGGTTATTAAGGAATTAAGAAAATATAAAAACGGCTTTAATAATATTACGGCTTTATAAGGATATAATAATAAGTTTAAAATGTAATATAAGATTACGAAATTTATACGAAAAGTAAATTAAACCGATATAAATTATACGGACTTCTTTAATTATTATTATTATTAAAACGATTATAATAATCAGTTATACTCGATTTTATTATTAAGTTACCCCGATTACGAGAATTTTTAATAAGGATTACTTACGATTATATTTTAATTATCGTCGACCGATTTATTAAATATACCTTTTTCCTCCTTTATAAGGAAATAAATAATGTAAAGGAATTAATATATACGTTCTTCCGATACCTTCTTATAAGTTACGGCCTCTCGGAAAAGATAATTTCCGATCGAAATAAACTTTTTACGTTATAATTTTAAAAATCCTTTATATTATAATTAAAGGTAAAATATAAGTTATTTATAACGTTTTACTTATAAATAAATAAAAAAAACGAATTAAATATTCGGGTAATACTTATATTATTATATTAATTACGAATAAAATAATTAAGTATAACTTTTATTAACCGCTTAATTCGCTTATAATAATTCCGAATATAAAGTACGAAATATACCCCGTTTTATATTAATTATAGATATATTTTAATAATATATTATAAGTTAAAAGAGATAAGAACCGCGTTTTAAGCGCTCGTAAAAACCGAAAAACTCCAGTAACTTTACGGCGAATTATAAAAAGATTTATAATTCGTTAAGGAATAAATAAGTAAAAACGTTAATACGAGAAGGTTAAAGGGATTAACCTTTAAAAAGGGGGATAACGTTTATCTCCTCCGACGTAATATTAAAATAAAACAATTAAGCGATAAACTCGACTTTAAGAAAATCAACCTGTTTAAAATTAATACAGTCGTTTTATTAGTTAATTATTATCTCGATTTACCCTTAATAATATAAGTTTACCTGGTCTTTTATATCTTATTATTAAAACTAATACTATAAGGATCGTAAACGAACGATAAGATCGAGGTCGATTTAAAATAAAAGTACGAGGTAAAATAAATCCTTAATAATAGGAAAAACGACGATAAAATTATAAAATACTTAATTAAATAGAAAAATTATAATTATAAAGAAAACACTTAAGAATTAAAAGAAAACCTCGAAAACGCTTAATAAATCTTTTAAGTATATAAAAATACCTGGATTATTAATTAAAAACCCTTAATTATAATATTTAAAGAACCTTTTATAATATTTACGAAAGTATTTATGAATATAAAATTAAAAAAACTCGGACGAAAAAGAAACACTTATGAAACTCGGTAAGGATCGACGGAGTTAAGGTAACCTCGGGATAAACCGTATCCTAATCAGTTAGGAAATTAAAAGGAAGCTCGTTCCCCGCGGCAGAAGTAAGACGATCGCCACGCTAGCGCTACTCCTCCCGCTCAGCTTCCTCCTTCTCGACTTTCTCCAACTCCTCCACGTTATCGATTCCCCGACACACCGTACGCATTATCTTCTTAAACTATAACTTCTTCTGCTTCCGTAAACGCTCGACCTTAACATCCTGACGACGGCGCTCCTCCTCGGCCGCCTCTAATTCCTCCTCCAGACGGGAGTATTAAGCAGCAATCCGAAGAAGCTGAGAAGACGAGACCCCGAGGACGTTATAGTTGGAACGGTTCGAACGGACGCACTTAATACACCGAGAAGAGTCCAGCGGGGAAACCTCACACTTGGAATGACCGCGGGACTCGTACGAGGAACAGGAAGGCATTTCACCGTAGGAAGAAATAAGGACCGTAAGAAGGGCGTGACGACGAGTCGTCGAGGCAGGAGATTTTCGCTTCTGAATACGACCCGATATCGCGGTAGTAACCGGACGGGAAAAGGGAGCTAATAAGGGATGAGAAAGGAAGGGCGAAGTTAAATAGAAGAGGCAGGAACGCTTATTACTTAAAAGGTTTACAGGACTTAAACTAAGGGAGGGGAGACCTGATATTACGACCAGATATCCAGGATTAACGAAGCCGGAAGAATGGAATAAAAGAAGCCTAACAGGCCTAGCCCCGCGGGCCTGACCTGAAGGAAATAACCATAAGGAGCACGGACTAAGTAATCACATGATTACGATACGCCCGGCAGGTAAAGATTTACTATGACCTCCGGGAGATCACTACGAAGTAGTAATCGTAAGTAATTCGTTAGGAATCACTCGCGATCAGGGTTTCATTACGGAAGAGCTACAAGTATATAAAGGACACGTATTCCTACCAAGATAGATAAAACAGCTGAATAACGCTTTAATAATTAACTTAATAATATATCTCCTTTCTGAAGCGAGAGACCGATTAGCAAACGCCTCACTAGTGACCAGCCTACCTAGCCCAAGTCTACCCCCGTCCATTAAGCCTTACATTAAGCCCAGTCATTGTTATTAAGAATCCCTTCACCTAGCAGAAGTCTCGCTATACTCGTACCCGAATATAAACCCGTTAATTAAGCCCATTAGTATCTTATATACTAGTAAACCTTAATCGTTATATATAACCGGCTAATAAACTAATTAAAATACTAGTTAAAGAACCGGTTAAGAAAACTGATAAAGTAGTTAAAACGCCTTTTACGGAGTACCTGCTGGTAACTCTAGGGATAATAAATAAATCCGTATATATAAAGATAAGTTACCTAATATAAGCGAGGATTCTATAGGGTTACTTACGCCCTCCTCGGGTATCTCTTAAGCGCCCTCCTTAAGTACCTCTTATATGCCCTCCCCTCCTGACCTCCGAGGCTTAAACCTCGAGGAACTCCTGGTAGAGGATATACCGACACCTATGCGACGCCATCGACAGCCGCGTCCTATCCCTCCTCCGCATTATATAACGCTCCGAGGCGACGCTCGTCGTTAATAAGAAGCATTAGGCATTTACATATAAAAGGTCTTCAGACCAATTAACGACTTAAATGGAGAGGAGAGATAGATTAACGATTACGAGAACGACGATATTATTATATACACCGGCGACGAGATTAACCCCTCTTCGGGATACGTATTTGTTAAAAAAAGGAAGAATCAGATCAGAGGTAGGCTCGCCAAGCTTGCTAAGCCTTACTTACCCCTGACCTTATTTACCTTTTAGTAAATTACTCAGCCAATCCTTATTAGATCTGGCTAATATCCATACCTTTAAATAGCCCTTTTTATCTCTATATAACACGCTTAGATGCACGTAATCTAAACTTACTGGGAGCTAGATAAATTACCTTTATTAGTAGCTTAAGCGCTAAGACTTTAATATACTTATTATAGTTAAGGTAAATTAGATAATTATTACATAATTATATAAGTTAGTAAGTTAACTTATATAATTACTAATACTTTTCTATTTTAAGCTTAAGGTGCTTGCTTAATTGTATTTAAAGTTAAGAGTGCCCTAACAGGCTTGGGAGAGATTTTGGGGATTTCTCTAAGTTGGATTTTGGGTGCAGATTCAAAGATACTTTATATGGCCGTGAGTCGATTTTTAGCTTTCCCTATATAAAAGTAGTTCTTCGGAAAAGGCTTTTCCGAACCGGAAAAGCTTACGGCGTACAGAACCTAAGAACGGTGTCGTAGAGTATATATGTTGAAAAATGGAAGAATTGGATCAAGGGTAGGCTTGCCAAGTTTGCCAAGCCTTACTTACCCCTGACCTCAACAGTGAGG
>PYSP01000553.1:0-13327 GCA_003049395.1 Pseudohalonectria lignicola | reverse complement strand
CGCAAAGTAAAGAACCCCTGCAAATATAGGCCTGACGACCCTGTATTTCAAGATAAGGTAAAGCTTAAAGATTATAAAGGAAAAGGGAGGTTGGTGTATAATAGCTTATAAATTCCTTTAAAGGTTATAAGACGCTTTAAGCCTTATTAAAAAGGCTGTTTCAGGGAGAATAAGCTGTAAGTGAGGCTTATTTCCTATCCTTTATAAGTTAACAGCTTGTAAAGAGTTCTCCTACTAAGCTTTTTAAGCTTAAGGATCTTTTAAGATTCTAAGTAAAAAGATCTCTTAAAAGGCCTTATAAGGGTAGGTCTAGCACCTTATAAGAGTAAAGAATAGCTTATTAAGGCTATTATTTTTTACTTTTAAGGTCTTTTATACTTATATAGCCTATAAGTTCTAAGAATGCCCTGTGTTTCTGACTAGCCAGAGGCTTAGTCAGACCATCAGCAGGCATACGCTTGGTATCTAGGTAAGTGATGCCTATTAAGCCCTTACCAACTTGTTCCCTAACGTATCGGAACTTTAAAAGGGTGTGCTTAGTTCTAGCATGTAAGTTAGGGTTATATGCATTACTTATAAAGCCCTGGTTATCACTATATAAGCTAATAAGGCCTTTAATAGGTAAGTAGATTTCTAAAAAGAGCCCCTTTAGCTACCTAGCCTCATGTATAACCTCTGTTAAACCGTCGGTTTCAGCTTCTAAGGTACTAAGAGCTATAGTTATAGCTCTTTTTAACTTCCAGCTTATAGGACCTCCTATTAGGATAAATACATACCCATAAGTTGACTTAGAGGTCACCTTATCACCTGTAAAATCGCTATTATTAAAACTTATAGGCTTAAGGGGGTTATAGGGTTCTTTTAACTCTTTTTCAGCTCCTTTGTACAAAAAGGGCTCCCTCTTTATAACGTTATTAACATTATTAACGGTATTCTCTAAAGAATTCCCCTTAGGGTTAAGGTTACCCTTGAGGGTCGGTCCGTTATAAAGCCTACTACCAGTAGCAGTACCGATAGGGGTAAAGTTTCTACTCTTATAACCGTAACAAATAGCTAGGTCCTTAGTACCATTTAGGTATTTAAGTAGGTTTTAGTAGCGTTTAAGTACGTTAAATTAGGTTTAACTAACTACCAGGAGAGCCATTTTACTAAGAAGCTGATATCAGGCTTAGTTTAGGTCATAAGATATATAACAGTATTAATAATGCGCTGATAGAGTTTTATATTAACGGGATTTAAGAGTGTATTAATAGATATAACTTTAAAGTCCTCCCCTAATAAGCCGGGCTATAAGGGAACTAATATAGGTTTTAAATTTAAGAGATTAAACGTTATTAAAGCCTCTTCGATATATTATTAACTTTAATGGATTAAAATCCTCCTATTAGGCCTATTGTGACGATCAGGGTCTATTAGTATACTAGATACTAGTGGGCTTAATCAACGGGTTTATGTTCGGGTACGAGTACGGCGAGACTTATATTAAGTGACGGGATTCTCTCATAGAATGGCTGGACTTGGTGTAAGGCTTATTAGGTGAGGTAAGCTAGTTACTTGGGGAGGTGTTACTAATCGGTCTCTCGCTTCAGAAAGGAGATATATTATTAAGTTGATTACTGAAGAGCTAACTAGCTATTCTTCCTATTTAAGTAGGGAATATATATCCTTTATATACCCGTAGCTCTCCCGTAGTAAGTCCTTTAATATATTAGATATATTTGCTACCTTACTAGCAGATATATTATATATATCGTTCGAGGCTATCTCGGATATCCTTATTATATTACTAGTAGATATATCTAATATAACGTTACCTGTCGGTGAGGTGTTAATTACGTGATTACTTAGTCCGTGTCCCTTATAGCCGCTTTCTTAAGGCCCGGCCTGCGGGGCCAGGCCCGCTAGGCTTCTTTTATTCCGTTCTTCCGTTCTTCGTTGGTTTTAAATGTCTGGTCGTAACATCAGGTCTCCCCTCCCTTGGTTTGAGTCCCGTAAACCTTTAAGTAGTGAGCGTTCCTACCTCTTCTATCTAACCTGCTTTTTCTTTCTCGTCGTTCGTTGGCCTCTTCTCCCGTTTGGTTACTAATACGATGTTAGGTCGCATTCAGAAACCGAAGTCGAGGGTTCGCTCTTCGACGAGTCGTCGTGACGATCTTCTTACCGTTCTTCTAGCTTGTCTTTTTATTATGCCGTCGTGTTCTTCTTACGAGGCGCGGGGTCTTCCTTCCTACGAGGTATCGCCGCTTAATTCTTCCCGTTATATCGAGTGCGTTCGTTAAGGTCGCTCGCGTTACGACGTTCTGGGGATCTCGGGTCCCGAGTTGCGTCGGATTAATGAATAATATATTAAGTTAGATGCTGAAGTGGAGGCGTAAGAGTTGAAAACGCTCGAGGAGTAATAAAGGCTCCTGGAGTCTTAATAGAAACTCCTTCGTCTCCGAAGATAAAAGAAAGTGTAATTTANGGAGTCTTAATAGAAACTCCTTCGTCTCCGAAGATAAAAGAAAGTGTAATTTAAGAAGATAATACGCGCCGTGCGCCGGGGGATTAATAACGTGGAGGAGTTGGAGAAAGTCGAGAAGGAGGAAGCTGAGCGGGAGGAGTAGCGCTAGCGTAGCGATCGTCTTACTTCTGCCGTGGGGAACGAGCTTCCTTTTAATTTCTTAACTGACTAAAACGCGGTTTATCCCGAGGTTACCTTAACTCTATCGGTTCTTACCGAGTTTAATAAGTGTTCTTTTTTTATATTTTTTTTAAGTTCTTTCTAATTCTATATTAATAAGTACCTTCGTAAATATCGTAAAGGGTTTATCGGGTACCGTAATTAAAGGCTTTTAATTAATAATCCGGGTATTTTTATATCCTTAAAAGATTTATTAAGCGTTTTCGAGGTTTTCTTTTAATTCTTAAGTGTTTTCTTTATAACCGTAGTTTTTCCACTTAATTAAGTACTTTATAATTCCGTCGTCGTTTTTCTTACTATTAAAAATCTATTTTACCTCGTACTTTTATTCCGGATCGACTTCGATCTTATTATTTATTTACGATCCTTATAATATTAATTCTAATAATAAGATATAAAAGACCGGGTGGATTCGTATTATTAGGGGTAAATTAAATTAATAGTTAATTAATAAGACGATTTTATTAATTTTAAACGGGCCGATTTTTTTAAAGTCGAGTTTATCACTTAATCGTTTTATTTTAATATTATATCGGAGGAGATAAACGTTATCCCCCTCCTTAAAGGTTAGTCCTTTTAACCTTTTATATTAGCGTTTTTACTTATTCATTCCCTAACGAATTATAAATCTTTTTATAATTCGCCGTAAAGCTGCCGGAGTTTTTCGGCTTTTATAAGCGCTTTAAACGCGGTTCTTACCTTTTTTAACTCGTAATATACTATTAAGGTATATCCGTAATTAGCGTAAAACGGGGTATATTTTATACTTTCGTATTCGGAGCTATTATAAGCGAATTAAGTAATTAGTAAAAGTTATACTTAATTATTTTATTCGTAGTTAATATAATAGCGTAAATATTACTCGAGTGTTTAATTCGTTCTTTCTATTTATTTATCCGTTTATAAGTGAAACGCTATGGATAACTTATACTTTATCCCTAATTATAATATAAAGGACTTTTAAAATCGCGACGTAAAGAGTTTATTTCGGTCGGAGATTACCTTTTCCGGGAGGCCGTAGCTTATAACGAGGTATCGGAGGAACGTATATATTAATTCCTTTATATCGCTTACTTCCTTATAAAGGAGGAAAAGGGCGTATTTAATAAGTCGGTCGACGATAATTAAAATATTATCGTAAACAGTCTTTATTAGGGGTTTTCGTAATTAAGGTAACTTAATAATAAAGTCAAGCGTAACTGATTATTATAATCGTTTTAATAATAGTAATAGTTAAAGAAGCTTATATAATTTATATCGGCTTAATTTACTTTTCGTATAAGTTTCGTAATCTTATATTATATTTTAAACTTACTATTATATTCTTATAAAGCCGTAATATTATTAAAGTCGCTTTTATATCTTCTTAATTCCTTAATAACCGTATACTAGTACTTTATATACTTATCGGATTTCTTTTAAGGTAGGGAGCTTTATTTATTTTCCTTATTATCTAGTAATTACGTTAAGATTCTTTTACGCTGGGATAAAGTCTTTATTATTATTTTTAAAGAGAGTCTTTATCTCTTTTAATACTATTTCTTCGTAATCGGTCCTTCGGTTAAAAGCGTCGGCTCTCCCGTTCTCGGATCCTTTCCTATAAATAATCCTAAAGTGGAATTCAGATAAGAATTCCGATTATTTAATCTATCTTTTATTTAAATCCTTATTAGTAATAAAGGTAACGAGGTTCTTATAATCAATATAAACCTTAACCTCGTATTTAATTCCTAAGAGTTAAAGTTTCCATTCCTCGAACGTTTTAATAATTATTATAAGTTCTTTATTATAGATTTAATAATTAAGCTCCGGTCTGTAAAGCTTATTAAAGAAGAAAGCGTACGGGTGTAATCGTCTTTCTTCGTCTCTTTATCCGAGCTGCGTACCGATCGCGTAATCGGAGGCGTTTATCTTAACCTCGAACGGTTTCGTTAAATCTGGTATTTTCAGGACTAGTTCGCTAAGGACTTATTCCTTTAATTAATCGAATACTCGTTAAGCTTTTTAATTTTAATCGAAGCCTTAATCTTTCTTCGTTAGGTTAGTAAGTAAGGTAACGATTACGTTATACCTTTTAATAAACTTCTTATATATAATCTTAAAGTCTTTTATTCGTATCTCGTTAAGTTAGATAATATATCCGAGGAAAGTGACTTTTTACGCGTGAAAGGTACTTTTCTCTAGCTCGATAAGAAGTTTTACTCTCTTTAGTTTTTATAGCACTTAATAAACGTACCATTAATAGTTTTCGAGTGTTTTAAAGAAGATAAGGATATCGTCGAGGTAGATTATTACGAACGTGTTTAAATACTCTCGGAATATTTAAGTAATTATAATTTAAAAGGTGGTTAAGGTGTTAATAAGGCCGAAAGGTATAATAAAGTATTCGAAAATATCCTCGCTTTATATAAAACGCTGTCTTTTATTCTTCTCCTAATTTTATCCTAATAAGGTTATACGCTCTTTTAAGGTTTAAAGTCGTAAATTATTATATTATATAAAGGAGGTTTTAAAATTCGGTAATTAAAAGTAACGGGTAATCGTTTTTAATCGTAATATTATTAAGGCCTTAATAATTTACGTAAAGTCTTTAACGGGGTTTCTTTCGTATATATCTTTTCTTTAAAATAAAAAGGATTAAATATCCCGCGGGTGATATAAAAGATTTAATATATTCTTTCTTAAGGTTTTCCTCGAGGTATTAATCGAAGGCTTTTAGTTATATTAAGTTAAGTCCGTATATCTTTCAAAACTTAAGTTAAGTTCTTTCTTTTAAAGGTATCTCGTAATCGAACGAGTTATATTCTAGTAATCCGGTTTCGAGTTCTTCCGCGAAGAGTTATCGGTATTATTAGTATTTTACCAGTACTCGGGTAAGTCGACCCTCCGTAAGTATCGCTTATTATTTTAATCGGGGCCGCTTATAAATAATCGCGGTTCCTTCCTCCGATATTAATACTGGGGTTAACGCTCGCGCCGGGTAAAGGGAAGTTACGATTCCTTTCTCTTAAACTTCTAATCCTTTTACTCTTTAAATCATTTCTAACTTATTTAAAGGTCCTTATCTCGGACTTTACCTTACGATTAAATCGTCTTATTAAATTTAACCTATTATTTAGTTTATCTTTAAGTTATTCTTTCGAAGCTAAGGGATATTAAGTATTACTTCTTACTCTCCGATCTCTGTAATATTGAAAGTAATCGTCTTTAGGTAGTTATTAATAACTAGTTAAAGGGGCGTAATATCTTTATTAATAGTTCCTTTACCGTAATGAACAGGTTCTCCCTTTACTGTTTATAACTTATATAACTCGCTCTTTTACTATTATAAGATCTTATATAAATTAATCTATTTAAGTAACGCGTAATTTCCTTAAGCTCCGTTATTTAAAAGGGCTTACGTCGGTATATTAAAGATTCTAACGTTTAAGCGGAAGTGGTTTATATCTTTGTATTTAAAGGTACTCGTTATTCGTAAGGCTTTAATTCCCTTAACTTTCTTAACCATCTGGTACCTTACTCCGGTTAACCTTAGTAGTTTTTTAACTACTTTATACCTTTTACGTTTCTTCTTACGAGTATTTATTACATTATGTTTCGAGTAATAATTACGTCGGGGATTATTAGCTTCTTAAAAGGGTACCTTTCTTTCTTTAATATTCGGGGGTTTTATGAGGTGGTAATTAACTTCTTTAAAGGTTATAATTTATATTAAGCTTATACTTTCGCTAATATATATAATTTATAAACTACTTAATTGTAATAATTCCACCGTCCGTATGGGGTATTATAATAAATTATTAAGTATTAATTATATAAGGTGAATATTACTTCTTTAATATTTAAAAGTCGGATCCGTAATATTTAATAAGGGAGTTTACTAGCTTAGTAAATATATACGATATAATTCTAATACCGTCGCCGGGGGTAAAATTAGTTTTACGCTTTAACGACGTAATATTTATTATAGTTATTTACCAAGTATTCGGTTTAAAAGAGTAAGTTATATAACGTATACTTTAAGTCGAGGAACTCGTAATCTCCGAACTTCCCTCCGTAGCTTTCCTATGTTATTAAGTTATTCTTTACTTTTAAGTAGTTTAAGCTTAGAAATACGACTAACTAATCGTCTC
Organism: Pseudohalonectria lignicola; assembly: GCA_003049395.1. Classification (NCBI taxonomy): domain Eukaryota; kingdom Fungi; phylum Ascomycota; class Sordariomycetes; order Magnaporthales; family Ophioceraceae; genus Pseudohalonectria; species Pseudohalonectria lignicola. The sequence continues at coordinate 6,511 of PYSP01000553.1, read as the reverse complement.
GGTAGGGGTCGATAACTTATTTCTCGTATCCTTTTTTTCCTATCACTCGGACGGTACGTATACCGTAATAGCGGGATTCTTCTTCCGCGTCGTTAATATTATCCCTAGAGCTGCTCTCCAGTAGTTCCTACTTCATTAGAACGAGTGCTTAAGACTATATAATAGTTTTCTTAACCACCGAGATAAAGTCGTCCAGGACGACCTCGTTATTCCCTGGGCTCTTTTCCTTTTTAATCGGTCGTCGTCGTAATATAACGACGGTTTTACTTTTAAATACCTTTAAATATTAGCCGGCTCCGTCTTTAAAATCTCGGTAAGTAAGGTAGTTATTATTATAATACGCGGTTTATGATAAGAGTACGTAATCGTTATTAATAACCTTTTATATAAGGTTAACAGACTGGTGTTTCTCGGGTACGGGGCGCCACTTTTTCGGGCATTCCCGGGCTATATAACCGGGCTAGTTATAATTAAAATATTTACCACTTTTAAAGTCCTTACGGGGCTTTTTATCGTATCGGGTAGCGTTAAGGTTTATAAGGCCGTTATAATACTTATAAGCCGTATTTACTTAAAGGCGTTACCGAGTCTTATTAATATTAAGTCGATAGGCGTTTTTATTCCAGGGGCGGTCGCTGGCCTTCCCCTTACGCTTTATCTTTCTTTCGTATAATCGGTTATCGATGCGGACGGCTATTTCCACGTATTCAGAGAATACGTCGGGCCTGTCCTCCTTAACGAGTTCGTCCTTCACTTCTTTCTTAAGTCCGGCGTAGAACCGGGCTATAAGGGCTTCCTTTCCCTACGGGAGCTTAGTGGAGACTTATCGAAAGCGCGAGGCGTATTCCGAGGCGGACCCCCTTTAGGTCAGCTAATCGAGGTGGCGCTCTGCCACTTGTTCCTTATCAGGGTCGCCGAAGGCCTCCCGTAGGTTTTCTTCGAAGTTATCGTAATCGCTAAAGATCTATCGGGTGTCTTTCTTTCTTTCTACGTACTCATTATCGAGGTAATCACGTAAGGTGGGTTCGAACTAAGCCAGTACGTTATCCTTAAGGAAGGACGTAACGTATACGATCTTACTAGCGTCGTCGGGGAAGCTGGATTCGTAGAACTTCAGGTGTGCGCGTATCTTAGTTAAGAACCCCTAAAGGGTTCTTAAGTTACCGTTAAACGGGTCGGGGTTAGGGAACTTTAAGTTAGTATTACCGAGGGTGGGTCGCTATTAAACTAGTCCCTTAAAGTGGTCGTTCTCCGTTTAAAGGAGTATTATTATACGATAGAGGTCCTCGGCCGTTACGGTCAGGCCGGTAGCGGTAGAGCCACGGGCTACTTAGGGCGGCTAGGTAATACGCTGGGTGGACATGGTGAAGGGGACTATAAAAGAGTACTGTTTAAGTCTTAAGGTACTTATAAACAGGAGTAATTAAAGTGTAACGATCAGGCTTTACTTAGTATACGAGATTCTAATGGATTTAATTAACGGGTTTATATTCGGGTACGAGTACGGCGAGACTTATACTGGGTGACGGGATTCTTGGTAAGAATAACTGGGCTGGGTGTAAGACTTATATAGACGGGGTAAGCTTGGTTTAGGTAGGCTGGGTCACTAGTATTAGTGCTAATCGGTCTCTCGCTAGAAAGGAGATATATTATTAAGTTATCTACTGAAGAGCTATCTAGCTGTTTTATCTACTTAAGTAGGGAACGAGTATCCTTTATATATCCGTAGCTCTCCCGTAATAAGTTCCTTAATATATCTAATATATTAATAGCAGATATATTATATATATCGACTAAGGCTATCTATCTGGGATAGGTTCGCTGTGTTACTAGTAGGTATATCTAATATAACGTTGCCTGCCGGAAGTCCTAGTCACGTAACCACTTGGTTCGTACCTTTTATCGTTATTCCTCTTTAAGGCAGGCCCGTAGGGCCAGGCCCGTTAGGCTTCTTTCTTCCGTCCTTCCGACTTCGTTGGTCTTAAGTGTCTGGTCGTAACAAACGGAGACTTTTTCCCCACATAGAAAAACTTAAACGTAATTATTAAATAATAAAAAGAGAAATAAATAAAAACCCTTACATTAAAAGAAATTTAAAAAGTATACGAAATATTAATATACAGCTATTAAGGAGTTAAGAAAATACAAAAACGACTTTAATAATATTATAACTTTAAAAGGATATAATAATAAGTTTAAAACGTAATATAAAATTACAAAAATTACGTTAAAAGTAAATTAAATTAATATAAATTATTTAAGCTTTTTTAATTATTATTAATACCAGAATGATTATAATAATCGGTTATTTTCAACTTTATTATTAAAGTAGCCTGATTACGAGAACCCTTAATTGAGAGTATTTATAATAATATTTTAATTATTATTAATTAATTTACGAAATACAGCCTCTTTATTATGACTAACCGTTACTAATTAATAATAACGGCGGAAATAAAGAAGGAAAAGCCCCGGGCTGTAAGAAGGGCTGCGGCCTATATAGGAAATTTAAAGTCGACTGGGTATGGATTAAGCGGTCACGTGATAAGATTAAACCGGCAGGTAAGTATCACCTTAATCATTAGGTGATTAAGGTGAGTAGCGACAATTACCTTGATCATTAAGTAATTAAGATAATTAACCGGATCACTATGATTATTAAGTGATTATAATAATCACTTACTTATTACAGAAGAGTTACGAATATATAAAGGATATGTATTCCTTACTTGAATAAATAAAATAATTAAATAACTCTTTAATAATTAACTTAATAATATATCTCCTTTTTACGAGAAACTGATTAATAATATTATATTAATAACTTAACTTAATTTAAATTTATATAATTTATTAAGTTTTATATAAAACTTAATTATTCTTATTTAAAATTAAATCACTTAATATAAATCTCGCCGTATTTATACCCGAATATAAACTGGTTAATTAAATTTATTAATATCTCATATATTAATAAACTTTAATCGTTATATTTTAATTACTTTTATTTATAAATACCCCCAGATTTAAATAATACCCTTTTAACATCCCGTTTAATATATTTACCCTGTATATTATTTAATCGTCTTAAGTAACCCGTAACGCCGTCGAATACGATTAAATATATATTATCGAGGAACTTTAATACGTTATAATAATCCTTTATATAAAAAACGAATATTTTAAAGACTTAATTTAATAACGGCTTATAATAATCCCCGGTAACTTAAAGTTCCTTAACCTTACCCTGTTTGATAAAAGCTTTAAAACCTTATAAAGGTTTTTAATTAAAATACGCGTATATTTAAAGTTTTATAAGTATAACTTCCCCGATAACGTTAATAAGATAATATATATTATAACCTTCCTTAAGGATAATATATTAACTTAATTCGAGCCTATTTTACGGAATTACCTTAATAACGAGTACGTAAGACGGAAGAAAGCTGCCCGATAACTTTTTTACGATTACAATAACTTCGAAAAGAACTTACGAGAAGCTTTTAACGACCCCGACGAGGAGCGAGTAGCAGAACGCTACCTCGCCTAACTGGTTTAAAGGGGACTCGCTTCGGAGTACGCTTTATAGTTCTGATAAGTCTCTGCTAAGCTTTTATAAGAGAAAGAAGCCCTTATAACCCGGTTCTACGCCGGACTTAAGGAGGAAGTAAAGGACGAATTTATTAAGGAGGATCGGCCCGACGTATTCTCCGAATATATAGAAATAACCGTTTATCTCGATAACCGATTATATAAAAGAAAGATAAAGCGTAAGGGGAAGAGTAATAATCGCCTTTAAATAAGGAACGTGTATTAACTTAATACTGGGAGAACCCGATAACGCTTTTAAATAAATACGGCTTATAAATATTATAACGGCGTTGTAAACCTTAACGTTACCCGATATGATAAAAAGCTTTATAATGACTTTAAAAGTGGTAAATATTTTAATTACGATTAACTTAATTATATAAGCCGGGAATACCTAAAGAAATAACGCCCCGCACCCGAGAAACACCGGTTAATTAACCTTATATAAAGAGTTATTATAAGTAATTACATATTCTTATTATAAATTACGTATTCTTATTATAAATTACGTATTCTTATTATAAATTACGTATTCTTATTATAAATTACGTATTCTTATTATAAATTGCGTGTTCTTATTATAAATTACGTATTCTTATTTTAAATTACGTATTATTATTATAAATTACGTATTGTTATTATAAATTACGTATTGTTATTATAAATTACGTATTGTTATCATAAATTACGTATTCTTATTATAAATTACGTATTATAACGATAATTACCTTACTTACCGAGACTTTAAGGATGGAACCGGTTAATACCCGAAAGCATTTAAGAAGAGGACCGTCGTTATATTACGACGATGATTAATTAAAAAGGAGGAAAAACTGGAGGATAATAAGGTCGCCCCGAACGACTTTATCTTAATGGTTAAAAAGACCCTTATTTAGTCTTAAGCGCTCGTTAAGGTGAAATAAGAGCTACTGGAAAGTAGCTTCGGGGACGATATTCACGACGTAAGAGAAAACTCCCGCTATTACGGCGTAAGGACCCGCCGAGCGAAGGGCGAAGGATATGAAAAATAAGCTATTAACTTTTATCGAGACGATTAATTAGTTACGTTCAGAAGCTTAAACCACTTAAAAGTAAAGGGTAACTTAACGATATAGGAAAGTTACGGAAGAAAGTTCAGAAATTACGAATTTCTCGATTTAAAACACATATTATATAGCTTATTCTTTTAAGTCGAATATTTCGTAAATAATTACGGTAAATATTACGTCGTTAAAATAAAAAATTAATTTTAGCCTTAACGACGGAAGTAAGATTAAAATATATACGTTTATTAAGTTAATAAACTCCTTTATTAAATATTACAAATCCGATTTATAAGCGATAAAGAAATCATATTTACTTTATATAATTAATATTTAATAATTTATTATAATACCTTATATAAATAATAGAATAATTATAATAAAATAATTTATAAATTATATATAGTAACGAAAATATAAATATAATATAAGTTATAATTATTAAAGAAGTTAATTACCGTTTTATAAGACCTTTAAATAATAAAGGAAGAAAGATATCTTTTAAGACATTAATAATCTTAAAAGTAATTATTGGTCGAGACTCGATAAAGTAAACACTCGTAAAGAGAAATATGAAAGGTATAAAATAATTAAAAAAGTATTAAAGTTAATTAAAGTAAAGTATTAAACGGTTAAGAAAGTTAAGGGAATTAAAGCCTTATGAATAATAAACACCGTTAAATATAAAGATATAAATTATTTCTAGTTAATTATTAAAATCTTTAATATATAAATATAAGCCTGTTTAAAAAATAAAACTTAAGGAAATTACAGGTTATTTAAATATATTAAGTTATATAAGATTTTATAATAGTAAAAAAGCGAATTATATAAGTTATAAACCGTAAAAGGAGAACCCGTTTATTACGGTAAAGGAATTATTAATAAAGAGATTATACCTTGTTAATTAATTATTAATAATTATTTAAAGATAATTACTTTAAATATTATAAACATTAAAGAGTAAAAGGTAATATTTAATATCCCTTGACTTTGAAAGAATAACTTAAGGATAAATTAAATAAGTTAAGTTTAATAAAACAATTGAAGTGTAAGATAAAGTTTAAAACGAGGACTTTTAAATAAATTAAAAAGGATATAGAAAATAAAAGAATTAAAGGTTTTAAAGAAAGGAATCGTAACTTCCTTTCACCCGGCGCGAACGTTAACTTTAATATTAATATAAAAGGAAGAAACCGCGGTTATTTATAAGCGGTTTTAATTAAAATTAAAAGTAATATTTATAAAAAATCGACTTATAAGAGTATTAATAAAATATTAATAATATTGATAACTTTTTATAAAAGAACTTAAGACCGAATTATTAAAATATAACTTATTCGATTACTAAATACTGTTAAAAAAAAGGAATTTAACTTAAGTTTTAAAAAATATACGGATTTAATTTAATATAAATAAAAGCTTTTAATAAATACCTTAAGAAAAACCTTAAGAAAGAATGTATTAAACTTTTTATATTATTTACAGGATATTTAATCCTTTTTATTTTAAAGAAGGGATATTATACGAGAAAAACGTTATTAACAGCTTTATATAAATTATTAAAACTTTAACGATATTACGATTAAAAATTATTACCAGTTACTTATAATTAATGAACTTCGAACCTTTTTTTACGTAATATAAGAATTTACGATTTTAAGCTTTAAAAGAATATATTAACTTAATTGAATAAAATTTCTTGAAATATAGGGTCGTCAGGCCTATATTTACAGGGGTTTTTTTACTTTGCGCATGCGCTAAGAATTGCTAGTTACTACACTTAAGGTCACTAAAAACTTTCACGGAATAAAGTTTCAGAGGTCCGTACAGGGCTTATTTCCACTAAATCGAGCAATCACAAATGCTCTATACCT
>PYSP01000552.1:0-13339 GCA_003049395.1 Pseudohalonectria lignicola | reverse complement strand
ACCTAAAATCTGACTTAGAGAAATCCCCAAAATCTCCCTTGGGCCCGTTAAGGTATTCCTAACTAAAAGTACAACTAAGCTAGTAACTTAAGCTTAAAATGGAAAAGAATTAATAAACATATAAGGTAACTTAATAACCTATATAGTTAAATAATAATTATCTATTTTACCTTAACTTTAATAGAGATATTAAAGTCTTAGCACTTAAGCCACTACTAAAGTCGACTTATCTAGTCCCCGGTAAGTCTAAATCACGTGCACCCAAGTGTATTCTATAGAGATAAGAGAGGGCTATTTAACAATATAAAAAGTTACCGAATCTGGTAAGAACTGGCTGAGTAATTTACTAAAAGGTAAATTCCTCACGGTTGAGGTCAGGGGTAAGTAAGGCTTGGCAAACTTGGCAAGCCTACCCTTGATCCAATTCTTCCATTTTTCAACACTACCTAGTTAAACTAACGCATAATTCTCCTGCCCTTCAGCAGACCTTACGGGGTCGACCTCGCTTTCGCTTAGGGGCATCAACTAGGACTGGCGATGCCCTTAAGGCATTAACCTTAGGCCTCCTAGCTTCGTATTCAGCTACTAACTCCTTGGCATTATCTAGCTCCTCCAAGTCCATTTAACTATTGTCCTGCGGGCCATATCCCTTCCAGCGTACCTAGTACTGTAGTCGTCCATCCTTACCGAAGTATTAATGGCCAACGATGCGTTCCAGTTTGTACACAGGCCTGTCGTCAGTGGGATCGATAGCGATAACCTCCTCTTTATCGTACTCCATAAGATCTAGGGGTGGAGGGCGTCGCTTAAAGAGATCGTCGTCGCAGTCGTACTTACCCAGATACTGGATACTGATAATAGGGTGTAAGCGGTCACGTATGTGCTTAAGGAAGTTAAGCTCGTACGCTAAAAGGGACACTTTATGGACTATAATATAAGGTCCCTCGTATACGAGTATTTCCTTACGGTTCTAAGAGGCCTTAGGCTTATATACCTTACTTATAAACAGTTAGACTTTATCTCCTATATTAAATTCCATAAGGCGATGCTGGGAATCGTACGGCCGCTTAACCTTTAATATAATAACGTTTAAGGCTAGTTATATGTCTTATCAAAGGTGCGTACGCAGGAAATAAATCTCCTTTATACATTTTAACACCTTATTAAGGTTAAATAGTCAGTTTGCCAGCCTTAAAATCTTAAACCCATATAAGTACTCATATAAACTAGCGTCGATCGGGTCCGTACGAGCGTTATTTAGGTTCCATTATAAAGGAAGGATGATATCGACCCACGAAGCATCGGGGTTAGGGTTTTCGAAAGCGTGATACCGGATCGCCAGCTTAACGACACGGTTCTTACGTTCTAACTATCTGTCGGCTTAAGGGTGGTAAGCTGTAATCATTTAAAGCCTAATGCTAAACGCTTTCCACAATCCTATCTAGAACTCTGAAGTGAATTTAACATCTCGGTTAGAGATAATAGCCTTAAGATAGGCCCAGTCGGCTATTAGTAATTATCAGGCTAAAGCCTATACCTATTAACAGGTATTATATTTCTCGTAGCCTAGGATTAATATAATACGTTTAAAGGACTTATAAATAATAATCGCTAATACGTTATAAATAATAAAGCCCTTTATATACTAAGGTATACCTACTAATACTATTATAGGTAAGGTTATAATAAAGTTAATAGTAATTACCATTATAAGCTCCTGCGAGGCTTATATAAGTTATATAACTTTAAAAAGCTTTTAATTATTAGATTTAATAACGTTATAAACGTAATACTTATTAATATATTCGTCGATAAGATATCGATTACGTCGGAAGTGTAAATGGTTTAAGGTTTATATTATACGGTAGCGGTCAGTATAATACTTATCGTAGTAAGTATCTCTTAATATATCTATTACCTCTGATATTAATATTATTAAGCGTTCGATACCTTCGTGGCTGCGATTATATAATAGGCCGTTAATTAAGCGGAAAGCTAGCCCAGGCTTAAAAGTGTTTAACGCGCCCTAGTGTTAGCCCTCGGCTATTAAGTCGTCGATAATACGCTATTATACGGGCTCTTTAACGTAGCCGACGCGGTACCGCTGACGAAGCTTGTCAGGTATCTTAGCCTCCGCTATAGCTAGTATTAAGTCCCTAAGGAATAAAGTGTTATTATCGTCTTAAAAGGCGTTAAGTACTAGTTCGTTTAGCCGCTATCGCGTGGTATTATCGTCGCATACCGTAGTAAGGCGTAAGAATGCATCAGGTACGAGGTTAAGGTAGCTTGTTAGATGGTAAATATTAAAAGGGTAGGTTAATAAGTAAATAAATGTATTAATTAATCGCCTATTCGACCTATCCGTTAATACCAATTCCAGCGATATTTTATTAACAATACCCTTTATAACGTTATAATCAGTTAGGACGACGATCTGGTGATTACTAGAGTGTAATATAGTTCGTAAACGCTTATATACTTAAACCAGGCAGGCCACCTCTAGCTCCAAAGGATTGTAATTAAGCTCAGCGGCCGTTAAGGAACGACTAAGGAATATAATAGGCTCGATTATGGTTAACGGAATCGTACTACCTGAGTCTTATACGTGATTATCTTTAAGGTACACAATTATAATACTAAAGCCTCGCTTAAGGCTATTATCGATTTATAAGAATAACGGCTTATCGGGACTTATATAATATAACCGCATCTCCTCCATAATGTATTTCTATATAACTTTAAGGGAAGCGACCTTAGTAAGAGTTAAGTTAAAAGTAATATTACGGACGTAACTTTACCGCTTACTTATATTACCGGTAAGTAACCTTTTTACTTTACAACTTTCTACTAATAGGGCTACCTTACGTTTTTAAAAGGGCTTTATTAACTGGGTATAATATGGAATTATACTACGTAAGAAGTTAAAGCTGCTAAGGTAAGTCTTTAAAGCCTTAAGCATACGTGAGAAAGTTAAGTCTTTAAAACCCTATATGCGCTAAGTAATAGTTAATAACTTAAAGGCGTCGATATAAAATCAGAGCAGCTCGATAAAGAGATATCTAACGAACGACTTTATAACTAATAGTAATATATTACGGGATTGGAATAGACCGAACACCTGCTTAATATGGTAATAATACTCCTTTAAGTTATTAGAGAAAATGACGATATCGTCGATAAAGACCTTATAAAACTGGCGGTGGTCTCGTAGGAGCTCGTCTATAAATCGCTAGGTATAGGCCGGGGAGTTTTTAAAGCCCATTAAGGTAACGGTTAACCACTTAAGTCCTTGGTGACTGATTAAAGTGAAGTGATTCCGGTGCTCCTTATAAACTAGAAACTGGTTGAAGAAAGTTATAGCGTCGATAACCGTAATATATCGCTTACCTCGTAGGGATTTAATAACATCCGATTATAAAGGTAACGGGTAGGCGTTAGGTACGGCTACCTTATTAAGTTACCGTAGGTTGATAATAACTCGTCCCTTATCTTAGCCGTATACTCGTTTCCAGATTATAAAGATTAGATATATAAAAGAAGACGCTTTACGTACCTATTCCATACGTGCTTAATCGTGTAATTTATCGAATTTGCTATTTAGAAAGGCTTAATCACGTTTAAATAAAAGGTAAGCTCGTAAGGCTAACTTAACGCCTTAGTTCTGCCAGCCGTCGATTAAGGGCACTTTCATACGATCCTCGGGGTCGACGTCGATCGGGCCGGTGTTATTCCAAATGGTATCAAAAGCCTTATAAATCCGCTGTAATCGTCGGGCGGCCCCTGTGTTTAAAGTATAAATTTAAACGCTATGTTTAGTTTTAACGAAGGGCGCCTTATTAGGTGTCTTAAAGCTAAAGCCTTATCGCTCCTTAACCTTAGGGTACTTTAAAAGTTCCAGGCCCTTTATACCAGGGTCTGGTTAAGGCTCTGCCGTAAGCGTGGCCTTAATAATAGCGTTAACCGTAGGGAAGTTACCAGAGGCAGAGATAATATTAAACACCTCGTCCGATAAGAGAGTGGCTGATAACGAGGGGTTAGCGACGGCCTGAGAAGGCTCAGAAGCCGGTATAGTTATAATTACCATTACAGTGGTATCGATTTCCGAGTAAACTTCTGACGTTAAGTTAAACTCCACCCCTAACGCTGGAACTAAGGCCAAACCCGCGAACGAGTCGGTGGTTATAAGGACCGTGGATATATAACGGTTATTAAAAAGGAGATCCTTAAAGGGGCCCGCTAATAGGTTAACTTAATTAGTTACGGAAGCTATAACTAAAGCTCTTAATACCTTACCCATTAAAATCACGAAGTAGGTATGGTTTAGCTATTCGTAAATCGTGGCTAGGCGTATATTCTTAGCGATGCGGATCTCCTTAATAATAGGGTTAAAGACTATTACTAATTAAGGTATATTAGTATTAATAATAGTGCTTAATACCATTAAGTATATAGCTATTATATTAAAGGGTTTACCCTTAAGAAGTAATACGTACTTAATTAATACGTAAGTGGTAATACTTAAGGGCAGCTTAATAACGCAAGTGTTAGTTACCCTGCGGACTATTAAGGTAATGGTTTTTATAATCTCGAAGGGAATCGTGAACTTCTCTCCCGGGAAGTAGATGTTAAAATCCTTGTAATTAACATAAGCTCGACGAAGGTATATCTAACCGTTACTAAGTAAGTAGCCAGCTTCCAGGCGGTTAATTACTTAGGCTTAAGTTATCTTTTTAACAACATTTAAAATACCATCCGCCTTAACGCCTTCTATGTAAAAGTCGAAGGTTACGTACTTATTAAGCTGTATAATATCATTAAAAAGGCTCCTTTAATATCTCCTCCGCTTAGCTCCTTAATAATCTCGTGAGAGAATTACCTGAGGAAGTTCTTATCGATTATATAACGATTAATACTTATATCGATATAAATAATCGCTTCAGGCTTATTTAAGTTAAGGCGAACCTTAACCTTAAAATAGGTATAACCCCTTATTAGGCTAACCTTCTCGTTGCCCGGAGGGGTCTCGATAACGACCTCCTTTTCAATCACTTTTAATAGTGCTTAGGGCTCCGTAACGGTGTAGATATTATCGACGGGCTTATAACACTCGTCTTTTTTAAGATGTTTAAATAAGGTATTTTAAAAGTTAAACTTAACTTTATAGCGATGGTAGGTACGTCGCTTCTTAAGAGTTATAGAGATAATATTATTAATAAGAGACCGTTTAAAGCTATATAACGATAACGAGCGGTCGTCTTCGTTACTTAAGGCCTCGTCTTAATCAGCGTCGCTAACGATATAAGCGTAATCGTATAGCCTCTCCCGCTCCTTATCACGATACCGACGGTCTTTATTATTATTACGACGACGATCTTTATCTCGATACCGATTATGATTACGATCTTTACAGCGGCGATCTCGATTCCGATCGCGGTCGTTACGATAATGATCACGGTTACGATCGTTATCGTAATAGCTCCGGTAACCCTTATCGTCATAACGGCGATTATAATCTTAATCGCGGAAACGGTTACCTCGTTCGTTACGCTTATTATCACGATTAGCTAGCTTCCACTCGATAGTTAAAGGAGTTATTATAATAAGGAGCTTTAGCTTTTTACTTATAATATTTATTTTATAATAATCCGCCCCGTATTATTTAAGCTTAATATAAGGGTATTTATTTTAAGCGAGAGAGACGAGTATATTCTTATATTCCTTTAAGTGGATTAAGTACTCGTTTAATATCTAATTCCTCGATAACGGGTGTAATCTCTCGCGAATACTTAGGGCGAGCTTACCCTAAACGTAATACGTTATACCGTATTAATTAATATTATTATCATTAAGTATTTTCATAGCGCGGGCGTAACGTAATATCTTAATAAAAAAGTTAAATAACGTAAACTTATTAATAATTAAGTCTCTTAAGGAGACCGTTAACTCTTAAAATAGCCGTATAGCTTTTTTAACGTTAAGTCGGAACCGATTCTTAAGCTCGTTTATAACTACTTAAAAGCCTTACTCTCATAATCGCTATTTCTTTAAGGCCGGCATTTAATAACTTTATTAAATAACGGCCGCGCCATTTAATAGGGTTTAAAATAGGTTAAGTAGTTATTTCTCCGCATTAATACGGGTAATAAGGTCTTTAAGGAAAGTACGAAAGCGGTCTTCGAAAGCGAAGACGTCTGTAAAAATGAACTTATTATCCTTAAAGATAACGCTTTAATTATTAAGATTAAGATAATACGGGTTAAAGATATTAATATTATCTTACTTAAGCCTGAATTTATCGCCGTTAATAATCGAGAAACTAATATCGTAAAAGGGCTTACGGTTACGGCGATTAAGAATAAAGGGTTAATCTCTTACTTATTATTATTACTATTTCTAACTTAAGTCTACCGTAGTTATAGTAAATAAACTCTCTCTTAGGCGACTGCTTCGGTGAAGGAGATTAGCATTATAATAGCGGCCGTTAAGCTGTTTAAAGGGGGTGTAGTTATTAAAAGGGAAACTTTAATCCTCGTCTTCTGATTCGAAAGTGACAGGCGCGCCTCTCTAGTCTCGCCGCTTATAGCGGGCGTCGTTACTATCGTCTAGGGAATCGAGGGATAATTAACGTGCCTTTTCTTTACCTTTACGGGTTAAGAGACCCTTTTTAAGGTCGTTTAAATTACTCCTTACTATTTAGTTTATATTATAAGAAGTTAAATTATTTATAAATTAATCGGGTTATAACTCTAAATAGGGATGCGTTTATAAATTAATCTTCTCTTCTAAATAGTAATTACTTAAGTTCACTACTATTCTTCTAATCTAATCCTTTACGACTAAGTCACTTATTATCAGGTAGGCTGGGATCTGAATTATATAAGCGTGGCTACTTAAAGTTCACCATGCTACGGGGGTTTTATAAGTAGAAAACTGGTCTCCGAAGATACTAGGTACTTATAGAGCTGGTTAATTAGTTTTCTAATGATCTAGCATAAGATCTAGTTCCTTTACACGGTAAAGAGTTACTACTACTTATTATATTAATTACAAGAGAAGTAATATAGAATAAAAATAAGTAGAAAAACGCATACTGCGTTCATTAATTTCTGTATAGCCGTTACGGAGTTTTCTAGTAATAGCCCTTATACACTGACTAGGGGTCAGTGCGGGCTGTTACCTAATAACTTAAGCTATTAACTCCTATTACCAGGGGCACCCCCTCTAGCAGCCGTAATAGTCTGCGCTATATAAAACTTAAGAATAATATTATAAAGTATATATCTTGAAATACAAGGTCGTCAGGCCTATATTTACAAGGGTTTTTTTACTTTGCGCATGCGCTAAGAATTGCTAGTTACTACACTTAAGGTCACTAAAAACTTTCACGGAATAAAGTTTCAGAAGTCCGTACAGGGCTTATTTCCACTAAATCAAGCAATCACAAATGCTCTATACCTTATAGTGCTTTAAGCGCTAAAACTGGTACTGGGAGCGCTATATTTTCAGTGGTGTAAGGCTCTGTAAGAGGAGACAGTTTTTTATTTTTTCTTCCTCTCATATACTCTGCGACACCGTTCTTGGGTTCTGTACAGCGCAGGCCCTTCCGGTTCGGAAAAGCCTTTTCTGAAGAATTATTTTTGTATAGGGAAAGCTAAAAATCGACTCACGGCCATACAGAGCATCTCCGAATCTGCACCTAAAATCTGACTTAGAGAAATCCCCAAAATCTCTCCTGGGCCTATTAAAGCACTCCTAATACTAAATACAAATAAGCCAGCACCTTAAGCTTAAAATAGAAAAGTATTAATAATTATATAAATTAACTTAATAACTTATATAATTAAAGAATAATTATCTAATTTACCATAACTATAATGAGTATATTAAAGTCTTGGCGGTTTGGTTACTAACAAAAGTAACTTATCTAGTTCCCGGTAAGTTTAAATCACGTGCACCCAAGCGTGCTATATAGAGATGAAAAAGGGCTATTTAAGGATATAGAAATTAACCAAATCTAGTAAGAATTGGCTGAGTAATTTACTAAAAGGTAAATGAGGTCAGGGGTAAGTAAGGCTTGGCAGGCTTGGCGAGCCTACCCCTGATCTAATTCTTCCTTTTTTCAACAATATATAAGGAAGAAAAATAAAAAACTATCTTCTCTTATAAAGCCTTATACCAGGGAAAAATTATAAGGGTTATAAGGGACTAGTATAGGGATACTTAAAGACTAGGCCTTAAAGATTATATTAACGTTCTACGAGGAGAGGAATAAACTGTATAATATAGGAAGGGAATTTCCCTTCTTAATATACACGTTCACTCTAATGAGTACGCTTTCCGCCCCTCTCCTAACGCCTTCGTCAATGGACACGTTATCCTTCGGATCTGCCCCCTAATATAGGTTATTCACAAATCGATAACCCCTTTAACTACTTCTGGCGCGGGGCCTTAAGATATCGTATAGGGCTCTTAATATAACATGCAAACTATTAACTTATAAGCATTTTTATCTGGCTCCGTAACGCCATATTAATTTATAATAGGGCTAGTATATTAGCCCTTTAATATAAGCCCCTTCTTACAGGCGCTACTTATCCCTAAGCTGTAGATCCGCTTTCGGATCTATTCGCTAGCTGGCTAGGGGGTTATATACCCCCCCTTCCGTTAGTACTTTTAAAGACCCTCTTATCTACGCGCACTTCCTTTTAAGTGGGGGTTACGTTATTGTTACACTTGGATTACCCTCCTCCAGGGACCGGGCAGGGCTTAGCAGCTTAAGCTTTAAACGACTCCGTACCTCTTTCTTAATCAGCCTACTTTAAATTTTCACGGATCTGAACTTCAGACAGCAGGCCCTTTAATTCGGACAGAAAACCCCCTTTCTCCTAGGGTAAGTTATTCTTAAGGGGCCGGCTTTAAAGCTTCAGGGTTTTTATTTTACTGGTTTTAACTGCTCCCTTATAGCAGGGTGTATAAAGCCTATCTTTTCCTCTTATCTCTTTTAGTTTAAATCTTCTTCTTCTCTCCTTAGTTTCCAAAACTCCTTTTATCTCTTACTACGCCTTTAAGTCTTTTAAAATGTCTCTTATTCCCGTTTGTAAATTATTAAGATATCTTCTCCTATTAGCGGCTGTTATAGCTGCTAAAGGGTGTACCCCTGGTAATAGGAGTTAATAACCTAAGCTATTAGGTAATAGCCCGTATTAACCCCTAATTAGTGTATAAGGGCTGTTGTTAGAAAACTTTGTAATGGCCATATAGAAATTAATAAATATATTATACGCTTTTCTACCTATTTTTATTCTATATTACTTCCCCTATAATTAATATAATAAGTGGTAGTAACTCTTTACCATTTAAAGGAATTAAATCTTACGCCAGATCACCAGAAAACTAATTAACCAGCTTTATAAGTACCTGGTATCTTCGGAGACCAGTTTTCTACTTATAAAACCCCCGTAGCGTAGTGAACTTTAAGTAGCCACGACTATATAATTCGGATCTTAATCTACTTGATAATAGGTAACTTAGCCGTAAAGGATTAGACTAGAAGAATAGTAGTGAACTTAAGTAATTACTATTTAAAAGAGAAGATTAATTTATAAACGTATCCTTATTTAGAGTTATAACCATTTAATTAATTTATAAATAATTTAACTTTTTCTAATATAAATTAAATAGTAAAGAGTAATTTAAACGACTTTAAAAAGGGTCCCTTAACCCGTAAGGGTAAAGAAAAAGCATGTTAATCGTCCCCCGATTCCTTAAACGATAATAACGACTCCCGCCGTAAGCGGCGAGACCAGAGAGGCGCGCCTATTACTTTCGAATCAGAAGACGAGGATTAAAGTTTCCCTTTTAATAACTACACCCCCTTTAAATAGCTTAACGACTACCGTTAAAGTGCTAATCTCCTTCACCGAGGCCGTCGCTTAAGAGAGAGTTTATCTATTACAGCTAAGGCAGACTTAAGTAAGCCTCTACCACTTCGGCTAGAGAAAATCACTAATAATATTATAAGCATCGTTTATTTAAACGAGAAGTAGAAGAGGATAAAAAGGAGGATTAAATAAGTAGTTAAAGGTACGGAGAATATAATATCTCTCTTATAAGATATAATAATAGTAATAGGAATAATCTTTAACTTTAAAGGATAAATAGAGAAGAAAATTAATAAATTAATTAAGTAATAAACCGATTAATAAGCGGATATATAAGTTACCTTAACGAGATTAACCGATATAATTTAACGTTTAAACGATAGGATTAACGACTTGAGTTAAAAATAATAATAATAGTAAGTAGGAAATTAACCCCTTATTCTTAATCGCCGTAACCGTAAGCCCTTTCACGATATTAGTTTCTCGATTACTAACGGCGATAAATTCAGGCTTAAGTAAGATAATATTAAGATCTTTAACCCGTATTATCTTAATCTTAATAATTAAGGCGTTATCTTTAAGGATAATAAGTTCATTTTTACAGACGTCTTCGCTTTTGAAGACCGCCTCCGTACTTTCCTTAAAGACCTTATTACCCGTATTAACGCGGAGAAATAGTTACTTAACTTATTTTAAACCTTATTAAACGGCGCGGCCGTTATTTAATAAAGTTATTAAGTCTCGGCCTTAAAGAGGTAATAATTACGAGAATAAAGCCTTTAAGTAATTATAAACGAGCTTAAGAATCGGTTCCGATTTAATATTAAAAAGGTTATATAATTATTTTAAAAGTTAATAATCTCTTTAAAAGACTTAATTATTAACGAGTCCGCGTTATTTAACTTCTTTATTTAGATATTACGTTATACCCGCGCTATTGAAATATTTAATAATAATAATATTAACTAATACGGTATAACGTATTACGTTTAAAATAAGCTCGCCTTAAGTATTTGCGAGAGATTACGCCTGTTATTAAGGAATTAAATATTAAACGAGTACTTAATCCACTTAAATCAATATAAGAATATACTCGTCTTTCTCGCTTAAAATAAATACCCTTATATTAAGCTTAAATAATACGTAGCGGATTATTATAAGATAAATATTATAAGTAAGAAATTAAAGCTCTTTATTATAATAGCTCCTTTAATTATCGAGTAGAAGCTAGCTAATCGTGATAATAAGCGTAACGAACGAGGTAACCGTTTCCGCGACCGAGATCGTAATCGCTGTCGTAATAATAAGGGTTATCGGAGCTACCGCGATAACGATCGTAACCGTAATCGTTATCGTGACGACCGCGACCGGAATCGAAATCGCCGCCATGAAGATCGTAATCGTGATCGGTATCGAGATGGAAATCGTCGTCGTAACGACGATAAAGACCATCGGTATCGTAATAAGGAGCGGGAGAGCCTATACGATTACGCCTATATTATTAGCGACGGTAATTAAAACGAGGCCTCGAGTAGCGAAGACGACCGCTTATTATCGTCGTATAGCCTTAAGCGGTCTCTTATTAATAATATTATCTTTATAACTCTTAAGAAGCAACGTACCTGCTGTCGCTATAAAGTTAAATTTAACTCTCGAAATACCTTATTTAAACATCTTAAGAAAGACGAGTGTTATAAGCCCGTCGATAATATCTATATTATTACGGAGCCTTAAATATTATTAAAAGTGATTAAAAAGGAGGTCGTTATCGAGACCCCTCCTAATAACGAGAAGGCGAGTTTAATAAGAGGTTATACTTATCTTAAGGTTAAGGTTCGCCCTAACTTAAATATGCCTGAAGCGATTATTTATATCGATATAGGTATTAATCGTTATATAATAAATAAGAACTTCCTTAAGTAATTCCCTTACGAGATTATTAAGGAGCTAAGCAGAGGAGATATTAAAGGAGCCTTCTTTAATAATATTATACAGCTTAATAAATATATAACCTTCGACTTTTATATGGAAGGTATTAAGGTTAATAATTCTTGAATTTTAGGGTCGTCAAGCCTATAATTGCAGGGGTTACTTAGTTTGCGCGTGCGCTAAGAATTGCTAGTTACCGCACTTAAGGTCACTAAAAAACTTTCACGGAATAAAGGTTCAGAGTTCCGTACAAGGCTTATTTCCACTAAATCAAGCAATCACAAATGCTCTATACCTTATAGTGCTCAAAGCGCTAAAACTGGTACTGGGAGCGCTATATTTTCAGTGGTGTAAGGCTCTGTAAGAGGAGACAGTTTTTTATTTTTCTTCCTCTCATATACTCTGCGACATCGTTCTTGGGTTCTGCACTGCGTAAGCCCTTCCGATTCGGAAAGGCTTTTCCGAAAAACTATTTTTGTATGGGGAAAGTTAAAAATCGACTCACGGCCATACAAAGTATCTCTGAATCTGCACCTAAAATCTGACTTAGAGAAATCCCCAAAATCTCCCCCAGGCCCGTTAAGGTATTCCTAACTAAAAGTACAATTAAGCTAGTAACTTAAGATTAAAATGGAAAAGAATTAATAAATATATAAGTTAACTTAATAACCTATATAATTAAATAATAATTATCTATTTTACCTTAACTTTAATAGAGATATTAAAGTCTTGGCACTTAAGCCACTACTAAAGTCGACTTATCTAGTCCCCGGTAAGTCTAGATCACGTGCACCCAAGTGTATTCTATAGAGATAAAAGGGGGCTATCTAACGATATAAAAAGTTGCCGAATCTGGTAAGAACTAGCTGAGTAATTTACTAAAAGGTAAATTCCTCACTGTTGAGGTCAGGGGTAAGTAAGGCTTGGCAAGCTTGGCAAGCCTACCCTTGATTCAATTCTTCCATTTTTCAACAATAAGCCTTTTAACGTTATTATGTTTAAGGATATTACTTTTATAACTATAGACGTAACTTTTAAGAAATCTAGCTTTTCTTTTCACTAGTACTAGGAAATTCCACAGATTTAATTAAACCTTATCTCTGACTTATAATCTCTTAACCAGTTGTTTTCCTTTATTCGTAAAGTGCTCTGACTCCTATTACGCTATTATTATTAACGCTTAATATAAGTTTATAATTTACTTAATGTTTTCTACTTAATTCTTAACCTTAGCCTTAAATAAGACCGCTTTCCCTTATTTAAGGATCGTAGCCGCTAGCTTAAGGGCTAATTCATAACTATAAATCCACTCTTAGCTTATACGGATTCAGCTTATCCGCCTCCTGCTTACGGAATAAAAGGAGTAAGTAATAAAACTCTTCTGGGACCTGCTTCCGTAATTCTACTTCTATCTTAAGCCTTTTAACCCATAATACTTTATTAATATCTGTAGAAAAAATGCACGATACGGCTATAAGCCACCATTGACGCACGATAGGTGTAGTCGGCTACACTTTTTCAGTGTCGCA
>PYSP01000551.1:0-13522 GCA_003049395.1 Pseudohalonectria lignicola | reverse complement strand
AAATGCACGATACGGCTATAAGCCACCATTGACGCACGATAGGTGTAGTCGGCTACACTTTTTCAGTGTCGCAGTGGATCAATGGAACTTGATAATATCTATTATTATAATCGCCCTAATCCTCATAATTCCTTCTTCTTTTACGGTATTAATAAGCTCTTATCGGAGCTATCGAATAACCATTTTAAACGTTACTTTTTAAGCTTATTATGACTCTCTCCTTTTAAGGTTTCGCTCTCTTTTAACATATTATATTTATTTTTACGCAGCTCTATATTATTAACGCTTTTTATAAGGAATAAAGTATACTTTATTTCTTATTACATCCGGTTTTCTTAAAATTACCAGCTAATATAAGTTTAAGATTATATAAGCTCAAACCCGCTCCTTTAAGCCCGTTACTTTAATAGTAAATAAAGTTATTCTGGTCACTTTACCGGTTATACCCCTTACCACTATTACAGCCCACCACCGCTAACTAATAAAAGCAAAGAGAATAAAGAAGGAAAGGCCTCAGGGCCGCGGGTATAGCCACAGCCCCACACGTATGGAAGCACGGGCTAATAATAAGGATATGAACTAAGTGGTCATGTGATAAAAGGATTAACCAGCAGGTAAAGATCTATAGTGATTTAGGAGAGATCACTTAAGATTAAATAATTACTACAAAAGAGCTACGAATATATAAAGTATACTTACTCCTTACCTAAATAAATAAAATAGCCAAATAGCTCTTTAATAATTAACCTGATAATATATTTTATATCTTATAAGAGACCGATTAATACTAAGCCTAATCTACCTTATCGATAAAGTTTATCCACTTTATATTTACTTTAAACTAATTCTTACCGTACTTATCGCTAATATAAAATAATTAATTACCCTTTTATTCGTACCTAATATACCAACAAAATCTTAATCGTTATATCTTAATTACTTTTATTTGGTAAGTACCTTAAGAACTCGAATAATACTTACTTTTAATATATTTATCCTACGCCTTACTTAATTAGCTTAGCCAATTCAATCAGCCCGTAACTTTACCGTTACCGGCTCGATTATTACCGTTAAGGAATTACACTGTATAATAACGCTCCTTTAAATAGAGAACGATTACCTTAAAGGCTTAATCCGAAAGCGACCCCTCAGAAATATTAATTTAAAATTCCTTAACCTAGATCCGTTCAACGGATCCTTAAGGATACTTTAAAAGTTCCTTATTAAGGCTTAAGTATATTTTCAAAGTTATACGTGTTTAATTTCCTTAACGTCGCTATTAAAATCATATATATTATATCCTTCTTCAAGGATAACGCCGTAATATAATTGGAACTTATATTACGCAACTACCTCGATAACGAATATACGGGCTGAAATAAAGACATTAGATAAGTTTTCAGCAGTTACAACAACTTCGAAGAGCACCTGCGAGAGGCCTTCGGCGACCCCGACGAAGAGCAAGTGGCGGAACGCCACCTCGCTTAACTCGTTAAAAGCGGGTCCGCCTCGGAATACGCCTCTCGATTCTGATAAATCTCCGCTAAACTCTTATAAGGGAAGGAGGCCCTTATAGCCCAGTTCTACGCCGGATTAAAGGAAGAAGTTAAAGATAAACTCGTAAAGGAGAATCGACCCGACACTTTCTCCGAGTATGTATAGATAGCTGTCTGTATCGATAATCGACTTTACAAGCGAAAGATAAAACGAAAGGGGAAAGCTGACGACCGACTTTAAACCCGGAACGCTTATCAATTTAATATTATTAAAAAGGGCTTTTAAATAAATACGGCATATAATTATTATAACAAACTTATAAACCTCGGTATTACTCGATACGACCGAAGGCCCCAAAAGGATTTAAACAGCATGAAAGATTTTAATTATAATTAACCAGGTTATATAGCCCGAGAGTGCCCAAAGAAATAACGCCCCGCACCTGAAAAGTACCACTCGGCTAATATAACATAAAATGCCACGTTTACTAATTATATACTTTTATTATAACCCGCATACTATAACGATAATTACCTTACTTATTAAGACTTTAAAAAGAGAGCTGGGTGGTATTTAAAGGCACTTAAGAAAAAGACAGTCGCTATGCTCCAACGACGCCGCTTGAAGAAGGAAAGGGATATAAGGAATAACGAAGTCACACCAGACGACTCCGTCTCAGTGGTTAAAAGGACCCCGCCATAGTCCTAAGCCTTTACGGTCGTGAAAACCGAACCACCCCAAAATAGCTCAGAGGAGGATTCGAAAAGCAGCTTGGGAGATAATATAAACGAAGATCAGAACGCTGTTACGACCAGACATCCAGGACCAACGAAGCCGGAAGAACGGAATAAAGAAGCCTAGCGGGCCTGGCCCCACGGGCCTGGCCTGAGGGAAACAACCATAGGAAGCACGGACCAAGTGGTCACGTGACTACGACACGCCCGGCAGGCAAGGATCTACTGTGATCTCTGGGAGATCACCACGAAGTAATGATCACAAGTGATTCGTAAAGAATCACTCGCGATCAGGACTTACTACGGAAGAGCTACGAATATATATAGGACACACATTCCCTACCTAGATAGATAGAACAGCTAGTTAGCTCTTCAGTAGTCAACTTGACAATACATCTCCTTTCTGAAGCGAGAGACCGATCAGCAACACCTCACCAGTGACCAGCCCATCCAGTCCGAGTCCATCCCGCCTATCAAGCCTTGTACCAAGTCCAGCCGTTCTATAAGAGAACCCCGTCACCCAACATAAGTCTCGCCGTACTCGTACCCGAACACAAACCCGTTGATTGAGTCCACTAGTATCTCGTATACTAGTAGACCCTGATCGTCACAAACGCCCGCTACTACGGGGCATAATACGTGCCAATAAATAGAGAATTCATAAAATAAGTAATCGGCCTTTAGCGAAACGATTAGTTATTTAAGTTCCTAAACCTCTCGCGCTTAAAAGTTAAAGGCGCCCTTACGATATAGGAAATAATGGAAGGGAAGTTTAAAGATTACAAATACCTCGATTTAAAAAGCCCGTTATATAATCTTGTCTTTTAAGCCGAATATTTCGTAAATAACTAAAGAAAATATTACACAAAAAAAGCTTAAAATAACTTCTACCTTAAGTGACGCAAGTAGGATTTTATCGTTAATATTTATTCAAGTAACGAGTTATTATATTAAATGCTATAAATTAAGCTCTGGTTTATTGAATAAGTTATTCTCACGCCTTCTAATTAATACGTAATAATTTATTATAACTTATTATATAATAAGTAAACCGATTACGATAAGGTAAGTTACTGGTTATTGTTGAAAAAAAAGGAAGAATTAGATCAGGGGTAGGCTCGCCAAGCCTGCCAAGCCTTACTTACCCCTGACCTCATTTACCTTTTAGTAAATTACTCAGCCAATTCTTACTAGATTTGGTTAATTTCTATATCCTTAAATAGCCCTTTTTCATCTCTATATAACACGCTTGGGTGCACGTGATCTAGACTTACCGGGAACTAAATAAGTTACTTTTGTTAGTAACCAAACCGCCAAGACTTTAATATACTCATTATAGTTATGGTAAATTAGATAATTATTACATAATTATATAAGTTATTAAGTTAATTTATATAATTATTAATACTTGTTTATTTTAATCTTAAGGTGCTCGCTTAATTGTATTTAGTGTTAGGAGTGCTTTAACAGGCCTAGGAGAGATTTTAGGGATTTCTCTAAGTCAGATTTTGGGTGCAGATTCGGAGATGCTTTATATGGCCGTGAGTCGATTTTTAGCTTTCCCTTTACAAAAGTAATTCTTCAGAAAAGGCTTTTCCGAACCGGAAGGGCCTGCGCTATACAGAATCCAAGAACGGAGTCGCAGAGTATTTGAGAGGAAGAAAAAATAAAAAACTGTCTCCTCTTACAGAGCCTTACACCACTGAAAATATAGCNCGCAGAGTATTTGAGAGGAAGAAAAAATAAAAAACTGTCTCCTCTTACAGAGCCTTACACCACTGAAAATATAGCGCTCTTAGTACCAGTTTTAGCGCTTAAAGCACTATAAGGTATAGAGCATTTGTGATTGCTTGATTTAGTGGAAATAAGCCCTGTACAGACTTCTGAAACTTTATTCCATGAAAGTTTTTAGTGACCTTAAGTGTAGTAACTAGCAATTCTTAGCGCATGTGCAAAGTAAAAAACTCCTGTAAATATAGGCCTGACGACCCTGTATTTTAAGAGTTATATATACCCGTAAAGGTATAAGCGTAATACGAATTATAACCCCTTAAGAAACCAGTTACCGCTTTATAAAACCTAAGGATATGAAAGGAAAAGTACCACTTTAAGCACGTAATAATACTTAAAACCGTTATCATAAAAGACGTCACCTTACCCGATCTTGAACGATAACTCGTAAAAAAAGACAAGGAAGATGCTAAGAGGGTAAAGAACTAAAGAAGGCTAACCGGAGAAGGGTATTAAACGGCGAAACTGGTTAAGGGAATCAGGACTTTAAAAATAATATATTAAATTAAGTAGGAAGAAACGAACCACTTCCAGTTAAACGTTAAAAGCTTCGGAAACCCGACGCAGGCCCTGTTAAACAGCGGAGCTTAAGGAAACTACGCGTTACCTAAATAAATTAACTAATATAAGATCCTATAATAGTGAAAAGACGAGTTATATAAGTTATAAACCGTGGAAGGAGAACTCGTTTATTATACTAAAGGAACTATTGATAAGGAGATTACGGCCCTTTAACTAATTATCGCTAATTATTAAGAAACGATCATCTTCGATATTACAGAGATTAGAGAGTAAGAGGTAATACTTAATATTCCCTAACTTTGAAAGAATAACTTAAAGATAAACTAGGCGATAAGTTAAGTCTAATAAGAAGCTTTAATTATAGAGTAAAGTTTAAGATAAGGACCCTTGGATAAGTTAAAAAGGATTTAAAAAGTAAAGGGATTACGGCTTGAAAGAAAGGGGATTATGACCACCCTTATACCAGTACGAATACCAGCCTTAATATTAATATCAGAGGAAAGAACCACGATTATTAAAAGCGACCCCGATTATAAATATAAGCGATATTACCGGAGGATCGACTTATACAAGTATTAAATGAATATTAAAGTTATAAATAGCTTTTCGCGGAAGAACTCGAAATAAACTTATTAAAACACGGCCCGTTCGATTACGAGATACACTTAAAAGAAGGAACCTAACTTGAGTATTATAAAATATATAAACTGTTGAAAAAGGGAAGAATCAGATCAGAGGTAGGCTCGCCAAGCTTGCCAAGCCTTACTTACCCCCGACCTTATTTACCTTTTAGTAACTTACTGAGCCAATCCTTATTAGATCTGGCTAATGTCCATACCCTTAAATAGCCCTTTTAAGGTAAATTATATAATTATTACATAATTATATAAGTTATTAAGTTAACTTATGTAATTACTAATGCTTTTCTATTTTAAGCTTAAGGTGCTTGCTTAATTATATTTAAAGTTAGGAGTGCCCTAACAGGCCTAGGAGAGATTTTGGGGATTTCTCTAAGTCAGATTTTGGGTGCAGATTCAGAGATACTTTTATGTGGCCGTGCGTCAATTTTTAGCTTTCCCCATATAAAAGTAGTTCTTCGGAAAAGGCTTTTCCAGACCGGAAAAGCTTACGCTGTACAGAACCCAAGAACGGTGTCGCAGAGTATATGAGAGGAAGAAAAATAAAAAACTGTCTCCTCTTACAGAGCCTTACACCACTGAAAATATAGCGCTCCCAGTACTAGTTTTAGCGCTCATAGCACTATAAGGTATAGAGCATCTGTGATTGCTTGATTTAGTGGAAATAAGCCCTGTACGGACCTCTGAAACTTTATTCCGTGAAAGTTTTTAGTGACCTTAAAGTGCAGTAACTAGCAATTCTTAGCGTATGCGCAAAGTAAAAAACCCCTGTAAATATTAGCCTGACGACCCTGTATTTTAAGACGTATTAGTACTTCTTCTAAGGCCTATTCGACCTCATAAGCGACATATGTAGTTAAATCGGGTATTAATCACTTTAGCGCTGCTCTGAAATGCTAGGGGGAAATCACCCCTTAGGAGCTCGCTACCCACGTAAGCCTTTTTACCACGAGCCGCTCGAGCCCTTTACTTAAGCACGAGAGGAGGGCGATTAACTTAAACGATTTAACTTCTATAAAGTCAGTCTTATTAAG
The DNA here is from genome assembly GCA_003049395.1 of Pseudohalonectria lignicola. Classification (NCBI taxonomy): domain Eukaryota; kingdom Fungi; phylum Ascomycota; class Sordariomycetes; order Magnaporthales; family Ophioceraceae; genus Pseudohalonectria; species Pseudohalonectria lignicola. The sequence continues at coordinate 7,306 of PYSP01000551.1, read as the reverse complement.
CTTTTTTAACATTATTACCTTTACTTTTCCGAACGCCTTTAGGTAATAGCCGGCTTATAAGCACGCTTACAACAGCTTTTATACGTATTACCTGATTACAGGCCAGGCCGCTTTAAGTAGCCGGACGGTAAGAGAGTCAAGGTTTAACATTATAGTATTAAAATCTATCGTATAAGCTTTAACCTCTTAAAAGGTAATCTCGTTATTCTAGGGGAGGGGCGAGCTTTAATATACTTCCGAGCGTATTAGTAAGTCCTTTCAAAGGTCATCGGCCGCTAAGAAGCGCTTAAGTAAGCTGTCTCTTAATAATTCGGCTTTTTCCTTTAGGTCCGTTACTGCTTTATCGCTTTAAGTGAGTGGTGGGAGTCGGATCGCCGGGCCGAGTTTATACCAGTTAATAACCTTATATAAGTCTTTTACGTCTAATGCGGTATTAATAACCTCTGTATAATATACCCTTTTAATTTTCCGTATTATAGCGTGGAACGCTCAGGTCTCTTCTATTATTAGGTCGTGTTTTCTTTTAACTTATACAAGGTGTTACCTTACGCTTTTATAATCGGCGTCTTATTAAGGCTACCCTTAACCGTCCCGTTCAACCGTGTTCCTGACTGCTTAGTAAGCTTTTAAAAGAGGTTAATTAAGTCCTCGGTTAACTACCTCGTCGATTATTATAAGGTTAAGGTTAAATACAAGGCGTAAAAGTGTTAAGGTGCTTATTTAAACCATATTACCGAAGTTATTAAAGGCTTTATCCGATACCTTAAGCAGTTTACCCTCCAGGGAGATTTCATCAGCTTTAAAGATAATAATCACGGTAGCGAAGTGGTCCGAGCCTGGGTAAAGGTTATTAATAAGTACCGCTATTATAAAAGGGATATTAGTAAAGGTAAGGTTGAGTATTCCCTTTTTTTAATACGTTATTTCTCCGAGATTCCTTATGTATTAAAGGTCTTATTATTCCGCCTAGTTTTTAATATCGTAACCCTTATTTCGGTATTAGTATTAAGGTGCTTAAAGTGGAGAGCTGGAATTAAAATCCCCTGTGATAATAGACTTCTGGGCTGGGGTCCAGTTAAGAAGTGAGTTAAGCATCGGTTTATTCGGGTCCCCAGGCGGGCGGTAGAAGTTAACGGTGGTGATACCCATTATCTTTACCTAGAGGATATCTTCAATATTACCCGCTGGCTTAATAACCTTCGGGCGGAGTCTTCTGGAATGCCGTACGAGGCGTTAATAAGCGCCTTCCCGTCTTTATTCCCGATTAAAGATTCTTATATTATTACTACTTTATCGCGTACTATTAATAAAGTTAAAGGAATATTAACACTATTATCTAATTACGTTAAACATTATATTAAGCCGTTAAGAGAGCTTAAGTTTAAGTGGTAAGCTATTATTTATTATTAACTTACTTACTCGATAAGCTTATTAAACTATTAATAGGTGTAATTTGGCATAAAGGCGGTTTTAAGCTGTTTCCGTATTACAAGCGGTAATAGGGTAGAGGGAGAGGGAGAGGGAGAGGGAGAGGGAGAGGGAGAGGGAGAGGGAGAGGTAAGGGCTAAGCTCTCTTCTAATACCTCGAACATCCTTATATCGAAAGCCTCTCCGTTCTTTATAAATTAGGTTAAGGCCGGGTTATAAGGTTATTAACTCAGGGCCTCTTAAGGGCTTAAGCTGGAGATGGTAATAGGTTATATAAAGGGCGGGGAGATGCTTCGGGTAGAGCTAGGCGGGGCCGCGGTTCGGTCCATATTACCAGGGCTAAGGTTAATATTTAATAATCGTTATTAAAGCTTAATTTCTAGCCTGGAGGGGCTAGCGCCCTTATTTAAAAGGTGCCTCCGGCTTAAAGTATTTAAGTTATTATTCTTTCCAGGGAGGTTACGTATTCCCTTTAATTAGGTTAAGTCAGTTAGTTTTATACTTTCTAAGCCGCAGCGCCGATAAGCCGGGTTACGCTAAGCTCTTTCTTAATAAGCTGTTTAATAGCTTTATAAACTCGTCGCGGCATGGCTGGGCACCTATCGTAATCCGCCCAGAAGGGTTCGTAACAGTTAGCGTATTAAGCCGGCCCTTAATAAGGTTATAGGTAACCTTCGTCGGCGGGCTTCCCGTAGTGGCTATAGCGGGCCTAACGCGCGTATATTCTCCCTACGTGGTACCCTTAACAGCTTAAGTCGTATCGGGTGATAAGGGGTTTCTTTATAATTTAGCGGGCGAGGTCTATAGCGCCTTAGAGTCAAAATGAGGGGGTTTTCTCCTGGAAAGAGACGATCCAGGTCTTTCTCCCCGTTTGGTCGGGCTCGTATCTCGACGCCCTGACGCTAATAAGTTGCTTACCTGACTTAATCTCGGCCTCCTCCTGGATTACAGCCTCCGTCACTAGGACGTACGCCCCTTCAAGGTTCGTAAGCGTGGCTGGGCAGTTAAGGATAACGTTGTTATATTAAGTAACCGGTTTCTCTATTATTATAACTCTGAATATATAATAAAACTCGTTTTACTTAGTAATATAAAGAGCTTAGACCTTTATTAAATTAGCCTTAACAGCGATGCTTATAACGATCACGTAAGCGTTTAAGATATTAATTAACTTAATACTTAGCTCCTTCAATAAGGCTTAGCAGACCTTATATATAAATTAATTTTAAGCTTATTTTAAGCCCCCAGGATAAACTTTAATAAATACCCAGTAGTCAAAGCGTACGAGCTTAAAGTTTACACTGGGTTATTTACCGGAGGCTGGGCGGGCCGAGCGGGTCGGGCGAGGCTCGTTTAAATTAGCCAGGTAAGTTAAGCGAGGATTATTAAGGTTACTTCAGTCTTTTTACGATCCGACCGCGTTTATTATTTAGCTGCTAACTACCTTACTATATAGCGAGCGAGGTGGGAGTGGGAATTCCAAGTGGTGTGGGGGAGCTCTTGTAGCGCCTAGCTGCTAATATATGCGGAGGGGAGCTGGCTCCCTGAGCAGCGCTTCCCGTGCGTAATCTATATACGCTTCGGCCATTTCTTCCGCCTTAATTACTTATACTAGGGCTGCGATGGCGACGAACGTCTTTAATAATGCCATTAAGTCTGTTTAGAGCTTCCCCTCAGCCTTTATCTTACAGCGGATCTCTTTAAGGAGCGCCTTAATCTTATCAGTCACCGAGCATATAAGAGACTAAGTGCTTAAGTCGGTGGTATCGGGGTGTTAAGGTGCGTTTATACCGTTAGGGGTAAGTGGTATATACTAGGGGAGGAGGGGGGAGGAGGGACCTTCTGGGGGGTGTAATACGCTCCCGAGTAAGCGGTGTGGTAGGTTCCATAGGGCTGGAAGAGCATGCGCGTTACGCGCGGGCTACTCGTGAGTATAGCGTTTAAGCTGGGGTTACCCCTGAAGAGCGCCCGGGTGTGACGATCAGGATCTATTAATATACGAGATATTAATAGGCTTAACCAACGGGTTTGTGTTCTGGTACGAGTACAGCGAGACTTATGTTAGGGGATTGTATTCTGAGCGAGTAAGCTTAGATAAGGCTTAGTTGACTGGGTAGGCTAGGCTAGGTAGACGGGGTCACTGGGGTAGGTGTTACTAATCAGTCTCTTATAAGCATTAAGATGTATTGTTAAGTTAACTACTAAAGAGCTAACTAGCTGTTCTATCTTTTTAAGTAGGGAATAAGTGTCTTTTATATATCCGTAACTCTTCTGTAATAAGTTCTTTACTATGCTTATTATGTTTATTATATTAGTAGCGGGCATATTACGTATATCGCTTCTGGCTATATCTATTAGGTCTGCTATATTAGCGAGTATATTTAATATAATATTACCTACTGGCTGGGTCACGTGACCACTTGCTTAGTGCCCCTTCCCTAGGTCCTAATATAGGGTTACGGTTATATCGTCGGCCTGGCTCGTCCTTCCTGTTTCCCTTTCGTTCTTTATTAGTTAGTAACGAATGGTCGTAATATCGGGTCCCCCCTCCCTTAGTTTAAGTCCCGTAAACCGTTAGTTCCGTAACTTATTTAAGTAGTGAGTATCTGGGTCCTTTTTAATTTTCCTTTCTCTTTATCCTTCATCTGTACTTGCTTGTTTCTTCTGCTGACGCGATGTTTAGCCGTGTTTAGAAACCAAATTTGCGAATTCGCTCTTTAACGAGTCGTCGCGACGATCTTCTTACCGTTCTTCTGGCCTATCCTTCTACAATACCCTCGTATTCTTCCTGCGAGTCGCGGGGGCTCTCTTCCTACAAGGTCTCGCCCTTAGATTCGTCTCGTTATGTTAAGTGTATTCGTTTAGGTCGCTCGCGTTACGACGTTCTGGGTATCTCGGGATCCGAGCTCCGTCGGATTAGCGAGTAGCACGTTAAGCTGGATGTTGAGGTGGAAGCGTAGGAGTTGAAAATGCTTAAGGAGTAATAAAAGCTTCTCGAAGCTTAATAAAAACTCCTTCGTCTTTGAAAACAAAAGAAAATATACTTTAAGAAGATAATACGCGCTGTGCGCCGGGGAATCGATAACGTAAAGGAGCTGGAAAAGATCGAGAAGGAAGAGGTAAAGCGGGAGTAATAACGTTATTATAACAAATATCTTACTTCTACCGCGGGGAACGAGCTTCCTTCTAATTTCCTAACTAATTACCATATAGTTTATCTTAAGGTAACTTAACTCTGTCAGTCTTTACCGAGTTTAATAAGTATTTCTTCCTTTATTTAATTTGTTTAATTTAATATTATGATTAATTATATAATTAATGCTTACGTAATAACGCCGTCGAAGGGTTTTTCTCCTTATATATAACGGCTTTATTATTAAGTTTAAGTATAAATTTATATTATATTTTCTGTATACGATTATACAATTAATTATATTCTTAATTACCCTTATATAAGTTATATCCTCTTTATATTCTAATAAATACCTTTATAAATGTTATAGAGGGTTCGTTAAATGTTATAATTAAAGGTTTTTGCTGAGTAATTTAAGTATTTTTATATTCTTAAAGGGTTTATTTAATATTCTCGAGGTTTTCTTTTAATTCTTAAGTGTTTTCTTCGTAGCCGTAGTTTTTCCACTTAATTAAGTACTCCGTGGTTTTATCGTTGTTCTTCTTATTAATGAGGATATATTCTACCTCGTACTCTTATTCTGGGTTAACCTCGATCCTATCGTTTGTTCGCGATCCTCGTAATACTGGTTCTAATAGTAAGACATAAAAGACTGGGTGGATTCGCATTATTAGGAGTAGATCGAGTTAATAATTAACTGGTGGAACGACTTTATTAACTTTAAACAGGCCGATTTTCTTAAAGTCGAGTTTATCGCTTAATTGTTTTATTTTAATATTACGTCAGAGGAGATAAACGCTATCTCCCTCCTTAAAGGTTAATCCCTTTAACCTTTTTATATTAACGTATTTACTTATTCTTTCTCGGACGAATTTAAGCTCTTTTTATAATTCTTAATATAATTCTTAATATAATTCTTAATATAATTCTTAATATAATTCTTAATATAATTCTTAATATAATTCTTATATCTTTTTTACTTTTACGAGCGCTTTAAATACGGTTCTTACCTCTTTTAACTCGTAATATATCATCGGGGTATATATATAATTAACATAAACCAGGGTATCCTTTGTACTCTTATACTCGGAGCTATTGTAAGTGAATTAAGTGCTCGGTAAGAGTTATACCTAATTATTTTACTCGTAATTAACGTAATAGCGTAAATATTACTCGAATATTTAATTCATTCTGTTGAAAAAAGGAAGAATTAGATCAGGGGGTAGGCTCGCCAAGCCTGCCAAGCCTCACTTACCCTTGACCTTATTTACCTTTTAGTAAATTACTCAGCTAATCCTTATTAGATCTAGCTAATTTCTATACCTTTAAATAGCCCTCTTTTATCTCTATTTAACACGCCTGCAGGCACGTGACCTAGACTTACCGAGAGCTAGATAAATAACCTTTGTTAGTAGCCTAAGCGCCAAGACTTTAATATCCCTATTATAGTTAAGGTAAATTAGATAATTATTATATAATTATATAAGCTATTAAGTTAACTTATTTAATTATTAATATTTCTCTATTTTAAGCTTAAGGTACTCGCTTAATTGTATTTATTATTAGGTGTGCCCTAACAGGCCCAGGAGAGATTTTGGGGATTTCTCTAAGTCAGATTTTGAGTACAGATTCAGAGATACTTTGTATGGCCGTGAGTCGATTTTTAACATTCCCCATATAAAAGTAGTTCTTCGGAAAAGGCCTTTCCGAACCGGAAAGGCCTACGCCGTACAGAACCCAAGAACGGTATCGCAGAGTATATGAGAGGAAGAAAAATAAAAAACTGTCTCCTCTTACAGAGCCCTGCACCACTGAAAATATAGCGCTCCCAGTACCAGTTTTAGCGCTTATAGCACTATAAGGTATAGAGCATTTGTGACTGCTTGATTTAGTGGAAATAAGCCCTGTACGGACTTCTGAAACTTTATCCCGTGAAAGTTTTTAGTGACCTTAAGTGTAGTAACTAGCAATTCTTAGCGCATGCGCAAAGTAAAAAACCCCTGTAAATATAGGCCTGACGACCCTGTATTTCAAGACATTCTCTTTATTTATCTATCTATTTACAAGTGCAACGCCGTAAATAGCTTTTATTTAATCCTTAATTCTATTATAAGGGATTTCCAGAATCGCGACGTGAATAGTTTATCTCGGTCGGAAATTACTTCTTTTAAAAGGCCGTAGCTTGTAACAAGGTATCGAAGGAACGTATATGTTAATTCCTCCGCGTCGCTTCCCTTCTTATAAGGGAGGAAAAGNCGTATATAGATTACGCACGGGAAGCGCTGCTCGGGGAGCCAGCTCCCCTCCGCGCACACCAGCAGCCAGGCGCCGTAGGAGCTCCCTGTTATGTCAATTGCAGGGGAAGCAATACAGAACTAAATTAGGTAGAAAAGCGCATGATGCGTTCATTGATTTCTGTGTGGCCGTTGCGGAGTTTCTAGCAACAGCCCTTGTGCACTGACCAGGGGTCAGTGCGGGCTGTTGCCTGGTGGCTCAGGCCACCAACTCCCACTGCCAGGGGCACCCCCTCTGGCAGCCGCAACAAGTGCCGGGGCACAAAAGAGCTGCTGTCGTCCTCGACAGCCTACCTACTTAAACTAACGCACAACTCTCCTGCCCTTCAGCGGACCTTGCGGGGTCGACCTCGCTTCCGCTTGGGGGTATCAACCAGGACTGGCGATGCCCTTAAGGCATCAACCTTAGCCCTCCTAGCTTCGTATTCAGCTACCAACTCCTTGGCATTGT